>JAVJHY011505012.1:0-12674 GCA_035593235.1 Phascolosoma agassizii | reverse complement strand
CTCACCGTGCAGCAGGCGATCGAGGACGATGACTACCTGCGCCTGGCGCGGCTACTCACGCTCACGAAGCGCGATTTCCTGGCCTTTGAGTACGCACACGCCTGGTCATTCGTGTTCTTCCTCAACATGTCGGAGGACTATGCGCCGCGTTTCGGACGCTTCTTCCGAGACATCTACACCGCGTCATCGGGCGTCGTTCGTTCGATCGAGGGCAACATCAAGCGCGTCTCTCCAAGGGAGTTCCGCCGAGTCCTCTTGCGCGAACTATGGGTCGACGACCTTGGATCCATCGAGCGCCAATGGCTCGCATTCGTGCGTGACCTCAAGGTCGACGGCCCCGAAGCGTACTTCCGGCGCGGCTACGGAGCGGCGCTCGACGGACGCCTTGACGACTTCGGAGAAGCGCGCGACGACCTCGACGCGGCCATCGACGCCGGGTTCAACGATGCGCGCGCGTACTGGGCGCGCGCTGTCGTGCGGATGGCCGGCGAACACTCCGACCGTTCGGGCGGCATTGCCGACCTGCGTCGCGCGGTCGAGCTCGCACCGCTCGTCCCCAGCTTTCGCTTCACGCTTGCCCAGGCACTGACCGGCAGCCCGTTCGTCGCGGGCGGGTCATTGCTGAACATCCGCGACGACGCGCCTCTCCTCGGAACACCGGCCGAACTCGCCGAGGCGGTGACGCTCATGGCGATCGCGTGCGAGATCGCCCCCGAGAACTCGCACTTCCGCGACTTCTTCGAGAAGTATCGCAGGCGGCTGCGTGAGCAGCGCCGTTCAGCGGGGTAGCCTCGACCACCGTCCGCACCTCAGCCCTGCGCTCGATCGGAACCCCCATGACCGCACTGCGCCCTACGTCGAACCGCCGCCGGACCTTCTTGTCGCTCCTCGCATCCGCGGTCCTCGCATCCGCGTGTGTCCTCGTTCCCTCGATCACGGCCGGCCCCAGCGCACCGGATCCGACCATCCGGCTCGCCACCGATGCGACCGGGGAACTCGGCGTCTCGACTCCATACGGCGTCGTCTTCCTGGGACGCGGCGCGCACAGTGGCGAGGTCGAGTTTGCGGCGTGGTTCCACGATGGCCCGAGCTACGAGAGCGGGATCATCGAGCCGCTGGGCGGTGGGCTCTATGTCACCGAAGCGGAGATCGTCCTACCCACGGTCGACCTCTCGCACCGGACTCCCACGTCCGGTTCGACACTCGTCGTGCGTGGCCGAAGGGCCACCGGGGCGTTCGAAATCGAGGCGACGGTCGCGTCCGATGAACGCATCGACGGGCTCGTCCTCGCCTCGAACGCCGGGTTGCGCGCGCTTCCTGCGGATCAAATCGGCGCCGGCGTCTACGTCGAAGAGCGCGGCGAGCTGCGCCTGGTCGGGCTGCTCTCGGGCCGCTTGCAGGTGGAAGTCGCAGGCAACACAACGGAAGTGTTCACGGTCGTGGGGCCGAACGAGCTGTGGCGGCTCGTCGCGCATCGGCGCAACCTCGATCAGCCGCGCCGCCTTCCGCGTCGCGGCGACGTCGTGCCCCGCTGAGCGCTAGCTGCGCCAGAAGCGCGGGACGAACAGGACGACGACCGCGTAGAACTCGAGGCGGCCGAGGATCATCAGGAAGCTCAGAAGGAGCTTCGCCGCATCGGGCATGAAGCCGAAGCTCTGGGTCGGACCGACGCCGGCTAATCCCGGGCCGATGTTGTTGAGCGCGGCGAGGACCGCCGTCCCGCAGGTCAAGAGGACCTGATCCTCGTGCGGACTCGGCGGATGGATGTTCGTAGCCGCGAGCATCAGCGTGCCGAGCAGGAACACGAGCAGCCACAGCCCACAGTAGGCGCCGATCATCCCCACCATCGAGTCGCCGACCGCGCGACCGTCCATGCGCACGTTGTGGATCGCGCGCGGACGTGCGAAACGCTGCATGCTCTGGATCGCGGCCTTGCCGAGAATGAGGACGCGCACAACCTTCACGCCGCCGCCGGTGGAACCGGCGCAGGCCCCCGACACGCAGAGGAGCATGAGCACCATGCGACACACGTCGGGCCACTGGTCGAAGTCAGCCGTTCCGTACCCCGTGCTGGTGACGAGACTGACAACCGCAAAGACCGAGTCGCGGAGCGAGAGCAAGATGCTCGAGTACTCCGGCAACGTGCTGTTGGAATCCCCGTTGGCCCCGCCCCAAAACCAAAGCACGAGCGCGATGAAAATCGTCGAGCCAGCGACGAGGCCCACATACGTGCGGATCTCGCTCGAGCCGATCGCCATGCGCCACGCCGACTTCGTCCCCTTTCGCAGGAACGTGTCGTAGAGCGCGAAATTGATCCCGGCCATGAACATGACGGCGACGAGGACGAGCTCGACCTTCCACGACTGATAGAACGCGACGCTGGATGGGTGATTCGAGAACCCGCCGGTCGCGATCGTTCCGAACGAATGGATTGCCGCGTCATACAGTCGATCGAACCCGGTGATCGCGCCCGCTGGCCCCGTGGTCGGCGCGAGCACCCACAGCAACACGACCTCGAACGCGGTCAACCCCACATAGACGCGCACGAGGCCGAGGGCGCTGTCGCGCACGCGTTGCTGGACGGCTTCGCGACTGACGCCGGGAACCTCCGAGCGAAACAAACTGCGCCCGCCGGAAGGAAACAGCACCACGAACACGAGCACGATCCCGATGCCTCCGAGCCAGTGCGTGAACGAGCGCCAGAAGGCGATGCCCTTCGACATCTCAGCGATCGCATCGCTCGACATGATCGTCGCGCCCGTCGTCGTGAAGCCCGACACCGACTCGAAGAACGCGTCGACGGGGGAAGCCATCGTGTGCGAGAACAGGAACGGCAACGCGCCGACGATACCGCTCGTCAACCACGCAAGCCCTACGACCGCGAGTCCCTCGCGACGGAAGTAGTCGACGCGCCCTTCCTTGGTGATCGTCGAGCCACGACAAACGAACGTCGTCAGTCCGCCGCACGCCGCCGTCAGGAGTGCCGAGAGCAGGCAGCCCTCGACCGCCTTCTCCTCGCCGTACCCGGCCGCCACGATCGCGGGCACGAGCATGAATCCCGCTAGCAGCAGGAGCACGCAACCAATCAGCCAACCGACGGCACGTAGGTTCACGGTCGCAGCTCGTGAGTCACGACTGGTAGCCCTTGGGGCGGAACGTCTCCTCGATGGAAGAGAGGTTCTCGGGAAGCGTGAAGAGAATCACGTGATCGCCATTGCGCACGACGGTGTCGCCGCTCGGGATGATCACTTCGTTCGCGCGCACGACAGCACCCAGCACCGTTCCGCGCGGCAGCCCGAGATTCTTGACCTTGCGCTCCTGCTTGCCGTCCTTGTGATGCACCTCAAGCTCGAGCACTTCGGCCCGCCCGTCGGCAATGACGGCGATCGAGGACACCGAGCGCGAACGAACGAAGCGCAGGATGTGATTCGCACAGAGCACGCGCGGCGAAATCGCCCGATCGACGCCGAGCAGGTCGTAGATCTGTCGGTACGACGCCTTGTTCACCATCGCGACCGTGCGCTCGACGCCGAGCGAGCGCGCGAGCTGGCACGCAACCATGTTGCGTTCGTCGTCCGAGGTCGTCGCGATGAACACGTTCGCTTCTCCGATGCGCTCCTCCATCAGGAGGTCGAGGTCGGTCGAGTCGCCAACGAGCACCATCACGGAGTTCGAAAAATTGGACGAGATCTCTCGCGCGCGCTTGGCCGACTTCTCCATCAGGCGCACCGAGATGCCCGGCATCGTGTCGAGGCGCCGCGCGATGCGCACCCCCACGCCGCCGCCTCCCATGATGACCACGCTCCGTCGGCCGATCTTCGGCGCGCCCGCGAGCAGCTCGAACTGGTCGAGGTCCGGGCCGCGGCCGATCAGGTAGACCTGGTCGTCGACCTCGAGCCGATCACCTCCACCCGGAACGAAGAACTGGTCGCGGCGCGAGACCGCGACGACGAGCAGCCCCGACGGCAGCTTCAGGCCCGCGAGCGTGTCCGCCGTGAGGTCGCCCTGCTCGCGGATGCGCAGGCGCCGCAGCTGCACGCGACCGTCCGCGAACGACTCCACCTCGAGCGCGCGGTGCTGGCGCACGGTGCCGACGATCTCCTCCGCGGCGAGCTCGTCCGTCGACAGCACGACGTCGAAGCCGAGCGTCTGCTTGTAGAAGTAGCGGTAGGACTCGAGGCGCGAGATGTCCTTCAGGCGCATGATGATGCGCTTGGCCCCGAGCTTGTTCGCCAGGGCGCAGACGAGCATGTTGACGTGATCGTTCTCGGTGACGGCGACCACGATGTCCGCCTTCGACGCACCGGCTTGCGTCAGGATCTCGGCGCGCGTCCCGTCCCCTTCGAGCACCTGGACATCGAGCGCCTCCATGATGCGCCGCACCTGAGCCGGATCGGGATCGACGACGCTTACGCGATGCTCTTCGCGGGACAGAATGTCCCCGAGGTGATAGCCCACCTCGCCGGCTCCGACGATCACGATGTCCATGGGGCAGAACCATAGAGAGGCGACGGCTCCGGGTCCAAACCCTTGCACCCTCGCCCGAAGCGGGTTTTCTTGGCGCCGTGATCCTGGTGCTCGACAACCGCGATTCCTTCACGTTCAACCTCGTCCAGGCGTTGCAATCACTCGGTGCCGAAGTGGAGGTCCACCGGGCGCGCGACGACGAGCCGTCGCAGGTGGATGCCATCCTCGCGCGACATCCGGAGCGCATCCTGATCGGGCCGGGACCGGGACACCCGCGCGACGCGCGCTCGAGCATCGAACTCGTCCGTCGCGACCACGACGTTCCGATCCTCGGCGTTTGCCTGGGGCATCAGGCGATCGGCGTGGCGTTCGGCGGCGCGATCGTACGCGCACCCGAGCTCGTTCACGGTCGCACTGTTGCGGTCGAGCACGACGGGCGCGGCGTGTTCCTCGGCTTGAAGAATCCGACGGCGTTCACGCGCTACAACTCGCTGACGCTCGAGCAGGACTCGCTCCCGGATGTCCTCGACGTCACGGCCCGCAGCGCGGACGGCGACATCATGGCCGTGCGCCACCGAGATCGCCCCATCGAGGGCATCCAGTTCCACCCCGAGTCGATCCTCTCCGAGTCGGGCGCGGAACTCGCGCTCAATCTCGTTCGCGGCTCGGATCCGACTCGCGCGCGCTGACGACCGCTCCCACCGGCGGCGTCCATTTCGGCCAGGGACCAGCCGACGGGCGACGCGGCTCGCCGTCTTCGAGCGAGAAGATGGGCCGCGTCACGATGTTGTAGATCGGCTTCCCGAACCGCATCCAGGCAGCCGCAAGCAGCGAACGTCTCTTCGGCACCAAGACGTCGATCCCGTCGCGACTCCGGCCGGTGCCGAGCGCGTAGCGGCGGCGGTGCTTGGCCACATGCCGCAGGTCTTCGGCGACGCGAACGCGATAGCCTCGACCAAGATGCGGGTGCAGGCTCGAAAGCTGGAAGTCGAGCACCGCCGGCCTGCCGTCCGGAGCGACGAGCACGTTCGGCTCTTTGTGAAGATCGTTGTGACAGACGCCGCGCGCGTGGAGGTCGCGCGTCAGATCCTCGAAGCGCTCGAAGAAGTCCTCGGGCAGCTCGGTCGCGGCGTAGAGCGGCACACCGTCGAGCCACGAGCGCAACAGAACGTCGCCCGCGCGCGGCGGTGCACCGCCTAGCGACGGGGCGGTCGCGTACTCCTCGCTATCGATCACGCGCGCGACACCTACGATTCCGTCCAACTGTATGAGCGCGCCCCGCTCACGGGCGAGGAACACGCGTGCGAGCCAATGGGATCCGGGAACGCGTCCGCCGCATGCGACGCGCCGGACGACGCGGCCCCGGGCCCCTTCGAGCAACTCAACGCGTCCGAACGAGTCGCGCTTGAGTTCTCGCACGACTTGCGGCGCTTCCATGGCGCCCCTATTCTCCGCGCTGATGGAGACGAATCCAGGGGCGATCGAAGAGGAAGGTCTTCCTCCGGGTCTGACCGAGGCGGCCGAGGCGATTCGGCGCGGGGGACGGACAGGGAAGCTCAAGCGCGGACTCCTCGCTTCCGTCCTGACGCTCGGCGGCCTCACGGCGCTCGTCGAGATCTCGCTGCGCGTTAGCGGTTTCCGTCAACGCTACTTCGAAGCGACGGTCAACAAGACCAACCAACGTTGGGTCGACCTGACAACCGCACGCATTTTCGAGGAGCGCGGCGACGACCGTCGGCCGTACGGCATGCGCGCCGGCGCGAACTGCACGATCGATCGATGGTCGTTCGAGGTCACGAGCCACGGCTCCCGCGGAGCCGACTTTCCACTCGAGAAGGCGCCGGACGAGAAGCGCATCGTCTGCATCGGTGACTCGTTCTCATTCGGCCTCTGGTGCGACGACGACGAGACCATGGTCGGCCACCTGGCGCGCATGGCAAACGCCGCCGACGCCGGCTCGACGGAGTGGCGTGCGATCAACCTCGGCGTGCCCGGCTACCATGCCGGTCAGCAGGCGCTCGCGCTCGAGGAACAGGGACTGCGCCTCTCGCCAGACATCGTCGTGTGGTACTTCAACACGAACGACATCGAACAAGACGGGTTCTTCTACGACGAGACCTTGGGCGTCCTGCGGCGCGACTTTCTCCCGCTCCCGAGGACGCTGCGTCGCTTGCTGTGGTCGAGCCATCTCTACGGCTGGATCGCGACGCGCTATCGCCAGGCAATCGAGGCGCCGGAGCCCGGCGCACCGCCGCCGCACCTCGATCCGCGCGTTCCTTACGCCTTCGTGCGCGAGGACAACCAGGCCGCGACGCGACGCGCGATGGAGCGCGTGGCCGAACTCTGCGCAAAGAACGACGTCCCGCTCTTTTTCGTGCACCAGCCGCACCTGACCTGGCAAGGCGAGATTCAGAATCCCGCGTGGCCGATGCTCGAGCTCGTGGACTGGGTCGAGAGCGTTCGCGCCGAACTCGGGATCGAGGGCACGAACTTGCTCGGCCTGTTTCGCGGCTATCTCGACGGCGTCGATCGCATGGGCGAGGGCGCACCTTCGGAGTTCCTACTCGACGCCTACGTCGCCGACGAACGCATTCAGGAAGTGGTGACCTGGGCGGGCGAACGCGCCGCGGAAGGCGGACGGGACTGGAATGCGCTCGACGCATCAGAACGTCTCGCGCTGCTCGCCGGCTATCCCGGCACCATGCCGGAGACGCCGGACTTCCATCTCACTGGCGAGGGATACGGCCACCTCGCGCGTGTTACGTACGCTGCGCTTCGCGACGCTGGCATGCTGCCATGAACCGAACGCTCGAACACCCGCTGAGCGTCATGGCCGACGGACGCGGAGTCGTGCGCGTCCACGGCCTCACTCGGCGCTTCGGCTCCGTGACGGCAGTGCATCCGTTCGAACTCGAGGTCGGCCCGGGAGGCATCACGGGCTTGCTCGGGCCGAACGGCGCAGGGAAAAGCACCTTGCTCCGCATGCTCATCGGTCTCGTTCCGCCGCACGGCGGAACGTGTGAGCTCGACGGCCAGGGGCTCGCCGGTGACGGAACGCTCATCCGCCGCCGCGTCACGTACGCGCCCGGCGAGATCGCCACCTACGGCGAGCTCACCGCCGAGCAGCACCTGCGCTGGATGCTGCGCGGGCGTGACGCGGGAGCCTTCGACCGCGCGCGCGACCTCGCCGACGGATTCGATCTGCCGCTAGGCCGTCGCGTGCGCGGATTCAGCCACGGCATGAAGCGTCAGCTGCTCGTCGCCGCCGCCATGGCGCCGGACGTGCGCGTGCGCATCCTCGACGAACCCACCGAAGGGCTCGACCCGACGCGACGACACCAGGTGCTCGACCTACTCGCGCGCGACGCCGAGCGCGGCACGACCGTGCTGCTCTCCTCGCACCACCTCGGCGAAGTGGATCGGATCTGTGATCGGCTCGTGTTCCTGCGCGACGGCTGCTTGCTCGACGAAGGGCACACGACCGATCTTCACCGCCGTCTGCGTCGCGCTGTGCGCATCGCGTGGGACCACGAGATCGACCAGGGCGCCGTCGAGCGTGAGCTTGCCGCATTCGACAACGTGCGCGTCGAGTCGAAACGCGCGGTGATCTACTTCGAAGACGGCGAGGATCCGCGCGAGCGTCTTCGGCGCGTCGCCTCGCTCGACCTGCCGCCTCCATCGTCGCTCGCGTACGGCGAGCTCACGCTGCAGGATCTATACCGCGAGCTCTACGGCGAGGAAGGCATCTGATGCGACGCATCAACGGCGTGCTCGTCTTCGGAGCGATCGGGTATTTCCTGATCATCGAGCTGCTCCTGGTCGCCTCGGTGCTGTACTGGCCGGACTTCCTGAAAAGCATCGACGGGTTGATGGGCCTCGCGCGGCCGCTCCCCGTCGTCGGGACCATGCTCGAGGACATCGACGCCCTCGGCTTCTACGCGTACGTTGCCGGCCAGCACTACTTCAAGGCCTGTAACCTGCTCGGCTCGGTGGCCGCGGTGATGTTCGCGGTGGGAGCCGTGGCGGGCGAGGCGCATCGCGGCACCTTGGAGATCCTACTCGCGCGTCCGCTCTCTCGCCGCCGCATCCTCGCCGAGCGCTTCGCCGCGGGCTTCCTCGCCTTCGCGCTTCCGACACTGCTCTCCACGCTGACGATCCCCTGGCTCGCGGGTCTCGTCGACGAGTACGTTGATCTCTCGACGACTCTCATGGGCGCCGCGCACGAGATCATCTTCCTAACGATGATCTACGCCGCGACCGTGCTGCTCTCGGCGCTCGCGTCGAACCCTACCAAGATCGCCCTCGCGGTCCTGCTCCCCATCGGGTTCGGCTACGCGATGTACTTCGTCAAGCGCATCACGCACTACTCGCCGCTGCGCCTCGCGGACATGTATGACTTCATCGCTATCGAAGAGACGCAGTCGCTCGACTGGTTCACGTGCGGGCCGATGGTCGCGGTCTCGCTCGTGCTCTACGCCGCTGCGCACCTCGCCTTCGCGCGGCGCGTCCCCTGAGAGGCGGGCGTCAGAGCAGGCTCGCGATACGCGCGCGCAACGCCCAGAACCCGGTGCGCTTCTTCTGATACCGCGCCGCCTGCGAAGCGAGCGCGGGGACCTCGCGATAGGCCTCGCGCGCGACGTCCTTCTCCCCCAGCGCCCGATGCGCCTCGCCGCGGCGAAACGCGGACTCGGGACTCGGTCCGTGGTTGCGCTCGAACGTCGCGAGCGCGAGTAGCGCGTCCCGGTTCTGCCCCGTTCGCGCGAACGCTTCGGCCAGCCGCATCTGCGCCGCACCGTACGCGTACTCCTCGTCGAGGGCTACGCAGTCACGCAGCGCCTCGAGCGCTTCCTCGCGCTTTCCGAGCGCGAGCCGCGCGCTACCGAGTCGGTAGCTCCATTCGGCAACGTCGGGCTCCCCGCGCGCCGCCTTCTCGAGATAGGGCAGCGCCTTGCGCACGCGCCCCTGGGCGAGGAACAGCGAACCGATCTTCCCGTTCGAGTGTGGAGTCTCGACGGCGCCGAGCTGCCGGATCTGGGCCGCGTCGCGCCGGACGCGAAGCGCGCGTTCGCCGTACCTCGACAGGATCCACGACCCGAGCATCGCGCTGATCCAGAGGCCGATACAGCTCCCGCTCAGGAACGGTCCGACGATCGGCAAGAACCCCAACACGCGGCTGAGGACGAACACCATCACGATGAATCCGACGAGGCGCAACACGGCGCGATCTTAGCGGCTTGCACGGCGGACCTCGAAACGTGTGGAATGTTCCGGCCCGACACGCCGTGATCGAAACCGAACGCCAACTTGGCCCTGCTCCCGCGGGCGCCGTACGTCGCGAACTTGTCCGGGCCATTGGCGGCGCGGCGAGTTTTCCCTTTCGATTGGGGGCGTTCCTCTGCCGGCAGCGCTCGCTCGCGCGCGCGGTGCGCGCGGATCTCGAGCACGCTCGCGCACCCGAGGAGCCCGCCTCCACTCCACTGCCGAAGCGTCCGCTCGTTTTCTTCGTTTCCTGCGCCGAAGCGTCCGGCGAAGCGCACGCCGTCGAACTCGTCGAGGCCATCCGATCGATCGCCGCGGAGCGAGGCGCGCCCGCACCGCACTTCGTCGGCCTCGGCGGCACTCGCCTCGCAGCCGCGGGCGTCCGCATCATCGGCGATCCCGTCGCACGCGCGGCGATGGGAACCGACGTGCTCCGGTCGCTCTCGTTCTTTCGAGGCCTGCTCGCGGACGCCGCTGTATGCTTGCGCGCCGAGCGGCCGGACTGCGTCCTGCCCGTCGACTCGCCCGCGCTGCATGTCCCGCTCGCGCACATCGCGAAGCGCTACGGGTTGCCGGTCGTGCACTACGTGACGCCACAGTACTGGGCGTGGGCACCGTGGCGCGTCGGCGGCTATCGCCGCGCTGTGGACCTCGCGTTGACGATCCTCCCGTTCGAACCAGCTTGGTTCGAACGCCACGGCGTCCGCACCGCGCACGTCGGACATCCCCAGGCCGATCTGCTCGCCGACATCCCGTCGGAGCCGTCGCCCGATGCACGCTCGCTCACGCTGCTGCCCGGCAGTCGACTCAGCGTCATCCGTCGCAACCTGCCGTGGATGCTCGAGGTCGTGCGCCGCGTGCGCGAGACCGTGCCCGACCTCGAAGTCGTCCTGCCGCACAGCCACGCCGAACTTCGAGACGAGTTCGAATCGATCGTCGACGCGCACCCGGAGGCCGGGCCCGTTCGCATCGCAGCGGGTGACCTACACTCCGAGCTCGCACATGCGCGCACCGCGCTGAGCGTGTCGGGTACGGTGCTGCTCGACTTGCTCCACCATCGGATCCCCACCGCCGTCGTGTATCGCATCACGAGCCGCTGGATCGTGCGCTTTAAGGACAAGCTGCTCACCGTACCGTGGTTCTCGTCGGTCAACCTATTGGCCGGGAAGGCCGTGCTGCCCGAGTTCGCGTTCTCCGAATCGGACGACGGAGCAGCCGCGCGGGTCGCCGAAGAGCTCGTCCGACTGCATACGGACGAGCGCGCACGGGGCAGCGTGAGGCGCGAGCTGGACCAGGCGGCCGAGCGCCTAGGCGAGCCTGGGGCGGCCCGTCGCGCCGCCGGGCACGTCATGGCGTATGCTTCCGAGCGCTCGAACGAGACACGCACGTGAACGACGAAAAAGATCCGAGTCGGGTGACTACACCAGCGCCCACTGAGTACTCGGACCCCGTGGAAGCCCTCACCACCGAATGGATGACCGCCACCAAGAATGGCGATCGCGACGCCTTCGACCGGTTGACCGAGACCGTTCGAGGGCGCGCTTTTCGTGTGGCGACGTCGCTCGTCGGCTCCCGCGACGACGCGCTCGAATTGACCCAGGAGGCCTTCCTCAAGACGTACCGCGCGCGCGAAACCTACCGCGACGGCGAGCCGTTCCTCCCCTGGTTCCACCGCATCCTGCGCAACACGTGCTTCACGTTCCTGCGCAAGAACAATCGCATCAAGCGACAGTCTCTCGTCGGTGAGAAGGATGGCGAGGAGACCGAGTGGGAACTCGTCGACGAGGGCCCGCCCCCGAGCGAGGGCGCCGAGGACTCCGAAGTCGCACTCGTCTTCTGGACTGCCTTCCGCCGCCTCTCCGCGCGCGACCGCGAGATCCTCTCGCTGCGCCACTTCGACGAGCTCCCCTACCGCGAGATCGCCCACGCCCTCGACATCCCCGAAGGCACCGTCATGTCACGTCTGTTCCACGCCCGGCGACGGCTTCGAGAAGTCCTCGCGCCGCATCTCGACAGCGCGCTCCAGGACTACGCTTTCGCGGCGAGCGCACAGAGTCAGGAGTCCAAGGCATGAGCGAGCGCGAACCCACTCGCGATCAGCTGCTCGCCATGGCCTATGCCGACGGAGAGCTCGACCATGATGAGCGCACCGAGCTCGAACAGCGTCTGTCGAGCGATCCCGCGCTGCTTGCCGAGGTCACCGAGCTGCAACGGCTCGGCGTCCTCGCACGTCAGATGACGCCGCCCGAACCGAAGGACTTCGAGTGGAAGCGGCTCAACGCCGAAACGTTGCACGGCGGCGGCACATCTCTCGGCCTCGCGCTGTCCGCGATCGGCGCTCTCGGCGTGCTCGGTTGGCTCTGTTACTCGCTGCTCGCATCCGAGCTCGGCGCCGTGCCCAAGGCCTTCTTCTGCGCGCTCATCGGCGGGCTCACCGTCGTGTTCCTGCTCGTGTTCCGAGCAAGGCTCCGCACACTGCCCTACGACCCATACACCGAGGTGGAACGATGATCGTTGTCACGAGTGACGACATTCCCGGCAAGACCATCGCGACCACACTCGGCATCGTACGTGGCAGCTCGGTGCGCGCGCGCCACGTCGGGCGTGACATCCTCGCCTTCTTCAAGAACCTCGTCGGCGGCGAGGTCGAGGAGTACACGAAGCTCCTCGCAGAGAGTCGCGAGCAAGCCCTCGACCGCATGGTCGCGCAGGCCGAACTGCTCGGCGCTAACGCGGTGACCGCCGTGCGCTTCACCTCGAGCGAGGTGGCGGCGGGCGCGGCGGAGATCCTGGTGTACGGCACGGCGGTGAGGATCGCGGAGTAGGGCGGGGCGCGGACGCGACGCTTGGGTTGCGGGTGCGTGCGGGGTGCTCCCGCAACTCGCGCAGGCTTCGCCTGCTGCGCGAGTTGCGGGGGTACGCCTCGCCGCGACGCACGCGCCCCTACC
>JAVJHY011504793.1:0-12678 GCA_035593235.1 Phascolosoma agassizii | reverse complement strand
TCACACCTCAGTCATACCTTCTGCACCGAACTGGAAAACGAGGACATGCGTGTTCTGCGGTTTTACTGTTCACGTTTCCACCAACACAGTGCGCTCTACCCAGTCATTGCCTTTCTGGAAAGCGCGGCGGGATTACAGCGCACAGATAGTGCGCAAGTAAAGCTCGAAAAGCTTGGTGCATTTTTGAGCAACTGCACCACGAAGGCCGATACGCTCTTGCCGTTGTTTGCCAATTTGCTGTCGGTATCGTCAATGAACGATGAGCCGGCTATCGAGTTGTCGGCCGAACGGCGCAAGGATCTGATTTTTGCAGGTTTGGAAAAACTGCTTCTTAGTGCCAGCCGCGAAGGCCCGGTCATGTTGGTGGTTGATGATCTGCATTGGATTGATCCGACCACAAAGGACTTTCTGGTAAAACTGACCGCAAAGCTTGCAAAGCTTCCGGTCCTGCTGGTGATGACCTGCCGGACCGATTTCGAACACCCCTGGTCCGGCATCGAAGGTGTCACGCCGATCACATTGAGCCGGTTATCCGGCCTAAAGTCGCGCGAACTTGTACGCGCAGTGGCTGGTGAGACTAGGTTACATGGTACAGTTGTGGATGAAATTGTGTCCCGCGCCGACGGTGTCCCGCTCTTTCTGGAAGAGCTGACAAAATCGATGCTGGAACTGGATACTGATCAGGATCCGGCGGCCAGCAAAGAAACACAACACCGGCAGCGCCATGTTCCCACGTCACTATATGAATCGCTGATGGCCCGGATCGACCGGTTGAAATACTCCCGTGACACCGTGCTTCAGGCTGCCGTCCTCGGCCGTAACTTTGCATACGAGCACATATCCGCTGTTTCGTCTCTTGATGCTGAAAAGCTAGATCGTGCAATGCAGGAACTCAACGCAGCCGGCCTTGTCATGTGCATCCAGGACCACCCAAACAGGCATTATGAATTCAGACATTCGCTGATACAAGAATTGTGCTACCAGTCGCTGGTGCGCGGGCGCCGAGCTGAATTTCATCGGCGGTCAGCCCTGGCCCTGGAAGCCCATTCTCCTGACATTCTCTCAGCGCAGCCGGAGGTTGTTGCCCAACATTTCTCCCAAGCAGGTGAACCACGTAGTGCCATACGCTACTGGGAAAGTGCAGGCAGCCTGGCGGCACGGCGTTCCGCGACGATCGAAGCGCTCAGTCACTTTCAGAACGGTCTGGATCAAATCGATCAGTTGCAGCCAGACAAGGAGCGTGACGAACTCAAGCTGACATTCCTGGTCTATCATGGCGCCCAATTGCTAGCGGCACATGGATTTGCGGCAACGGACGTTCAAAACACCTACCGAAGTGCGATGGAACTCTGTCAGGAAACCGCCGATTCACCTGCATTACTTCCAGTTTACTGGGGGCTATGGGGATATAATATCCTTCGCGTCGACCTCTCCGAAGCCGCCGGTTTGGGCAAAGATTTTCTTGCGCTCGCCATTAGACTGGGCAACTCGATTGCCGAGAATGCGGCACGATACGCTCTGGGTGTAACAGCATTCTACGGAGGCCAGTTCGACATAGCACTAGAGCACCTCGAGGCAGGACTACAGTGTTATGACGTTGCACACCGGGCTGAGCAACAAGAGCTTTACGGTCAGGATTTGGCGATGGGCTGTTACGCCTATAAGTCATGGATCAAAAGCCTGACTGGCGACGTCGAACAGGCTCGCAGTGCAAGCCAGGCCGCTTTGAAGATTGCAAATGAAGTCGAACACGTGTTCAGCATTACTTATGCGAACATTTTTGCAGCTCAAATGTGCCACTTCCTGGGCGAAGCCGGCGAGGCTGAGGACTATGCTGACACTGCTGCAGTGCTGTCGGGCGAACACGGATATGCACAGTGGGCTGGCCAGGCAATGGAGCAACTCGGCCGGTCGTGGGACCTCGCTGGCGATGATCGGGGCTTTGAGGCGATTCGTAACGGGTGGGAAGCCTACAACTCGACAGGTGCTGCGCTTGGAGGACCCTATGTAGCGGCTTGGCTGGCCGAGGGTTATGCTCGCCGAGGCGACACTAATGCAGCTCTAAAAGTTCTTGAGGATATTCTCGCCACGAACAAAGCCAATGGCGAATTCTATTATGATGCAGAACTCTTGCGACTGGAGGGTGAGTATTGCCTGTCGCGAGATGGCGCACGGGGCCTGGATTGTCTGCACGCTGCTGTCGAATTGGCGAGGACCCAAGGTGCGCGAACGCTTTTGCTGCGCGCTGAGGCCAGTCAGGCATCTGCCAAATCCGCGATCAAGCAAATGACCAGCAAGACGGGCGAGAAAGTTGAGGATTAGTACGGCTAGCAAGACCGCTGACTGCACTGATAAATCGAAGTAGTGGCGGATACACAACAAAAACATCTAAAGGAGGAACGATCATGGATAAGAACGGTAATACCAAGGGTGGTCTGACGATTGCCGGAAAGAAAATCACCGATTGTGACTCAGACTATCAGGACACGCTCAAGTTCCTGACGGTTCCCAAGTGCGCACAAAAAGAAGCTGCCTTCAATGGCACTGACATTGCCTCGATTAAGGCGCTTGAAAGCGATGGTCTACGCCAGATCGCCGACGGAATGATGTCTGCCAAGACGTCGTATGCATTCGACAACATCAGCGATGCTCAGGACGAGTTCAAATTTCGACAAATTGCTGTCGAGACAATGAACAAAATGAACACCGGAGTGTTTGATGCCGATTATTTTGATCCGATCCATAATATCCCGCCTCGGGCAGGAAGGACATTTTTGGATGCTTCGGCAAAAGACCCCCATTGGAACGTCGGCGAATTCTGGTATCCAATAGGCTACAAGACAATCAAAGGTTCTTTGCATAATCCAAGCACTTGGCAAGCCGCATTTGTTGCACAAGAGGGTGTGAGTCCGGCGATGCCGATTTGGGGCCAGGAACTCCCGTTTCGAGGTGAATGTGCAGGCGCTTTACAGATCACCATCAATCTGGCAGCTCGTGAAGTGCTGGGCAAAGAACGCTACGCCGAAGCAAACCCCAGCAACACGATCAAGCTGGGCGTTTGGCACGGGTCGAATTCCGATAATTACATGGAACATGCCTCCCTAGACGAACCGCCGATCTATGGCGACTATATGTATTTGCGTAATGACCCGCGCTACCCAAAGCTTGCCCCCAATGGGTTTTGGCAAGGCTTGAATGCACTCTATGCCGGCAAGGACAAATTGGGAGTTGACCGCTACTCGGGGTTAGGTGTGTCCTGGCAGAGTGCTGAGGAGATTCGCGCACTGATGAAAAATGCCTTCATCGGTGACACTGGACAAAAAGCCGATCCAAAGGAGATAAGGCTCACGGTTCGCAACAAGCTGGTGCTGCACAAACCGCAATCCGGCGCAATCAAATCACAGCTGGGATCCGAACATCAAATAGGCAAAGGCCACGCTGGACTGACACCGCAGGTTCTCAAAGCAGCAGGGTTCCGCCACGAGGGGGAAGACCTTTATGCGCGTTCAGATGTATCGTTGGGCGATCTTGGAAAGGCACTCAATTTCTCACCCGAACATTTAGCGCAGACAATCTCAGCGCCAGTACGAAATCCGGCCTATCGGGTTACAGTCGACGGGACTCCGGTTGTCGTCGAGTATCATCATGTTGATGCGAGCAGACAGTCACCCGAGACCATTGTATCTGCTTATGCCATGTCCAACTAGAACGATTTATGGATTTGCGGGATAACAAAGCTTGTGTCAGATTGACTGGTTCAGTCTGACACAAAATTCGTGAACGGTTGTAGCCTGAGGCAGGTACTGCAAGGTCTGACTACTTGCCGTCCGCAAGATCCTCCATATGCTTCATATCCAAATTCCAGGAGTGGAAGCCCATCGCGGAAGCCTTGGTATTGAAAGACACCTGGGAAACCTTATTGGTAATGCCCCTGGTCTGCAGAAAACCATAGACTGCGCCGCCGATCGCGTAGCACGGTGCATAACCGGGTGCAGCCATGAATGTAAAACATTCGCCATGCAGCTTTTCCTGGTCCAAGCCCGTCGCCTGTGAGGCCCAGGCAATAAAATCAGTATAGGTCTGCTTGCCACCATTCACCCGAACATCGCACAGCGCACGAATGTATCGGATGACACGCCAGATGTAGGTCTCAAGTTGTGCGCCGAGAACGGCGGCCGCCTGATCATGCTGTGTTGCGCCATAAAGGTTCAGGTAAGCCTGTTGGATAGGATCAAGATCATCACGGCCGATCAGAGCTGCAGCAGCGGCGTAATATTGATACTCGCGATAGAATGCCTGTCCCTCGGTCAATGGCACTTCAAGTGAGGTATTGAGATTCAGAATAGGTGACTTTGCTGCCCGCGCCGACATAACGAAATTGAAGCCGTGCGAAGCCTCGTGCACCAGGATATTGATCATCGTCAGAAGCGACTGATTTTTCGAAGCGGTCAGATACAACTGCGAATATGGTTTGTCCGTCAGATAGTCGATTGCGAAGTCCTCGCCACCGGTGACCAGATTGACCAGGTAATCCGGTGTCGGATCGAAGAGCACCTTGTCTGCCGGTGTGAAACCGATGATGTACTTCTGTCCGAAATCGTTGCAAGCCTTCAAGACCTGTTGCATTTTTTGCGTTGAGAAGTCGACGGCGTACTTCTTGCTTATCGCATTCCACACAACTTGCAGGGAGCTGCTCGAAGGAACCGACAGCTGGGCAGCAACCCTTTCTGCCAGATCGATCGTTACGGGCATGTCGAGCTGCAACCAGCTCATCGCCTTCGTTTCAACATCTTCGGCCGCCGCATCGAGCGAGTAATAATTTTGCAGCGTGCCTGGATAACCGGCAGCCTTTTGCGGACCGGTTTCAGCGTCACCTGTGCGCAAGGCGGGCCAGTATTGCTCAAACTCGTCAGAGGCGAGCGCCTTGCTGTAATACAGGGCTTTATAATCCTCGAGTGCCCGTTTCACCGAGTCGGCATTGTCAGACAACTTTGGATTCGCCTTGAGCAGGGCAGTGAGCGTGCCTCCGACGTATACGACCGTGTCCAGGCATTCCTTTTGGATCTCTGCGCTGAAACGTTGCCCACGCCACCGGTCGGTTTCGAATGTGATCATCTTGGCGACGACGTCCAGATATGCAGGTACCCAGTCGGCATCATGATCCTTTTTCAGAACCAGATAGAATATCCCATCTGCTGCGGCGTAAACACCGCCGGCGCCTGTGCCCGATGGGCCTGCACCACTTGGACGCGCCAACGCCAGCTGAGTTGTTTGGGTCACCAAAGCTGCCGCAGCAGTTGCGCGCAAATCCGTATCGGAAATTTCCGATAGCCGCTCAGTTAAGGCGTCTATGCGCCGGGATAATTCGCTCGTCGCTTCATCGGTTTGGAACAGAAGGTTTGTGAGTTTCTTAAGATGGCCGCTCGTGTAACCAGCAACCGGATTAACATCTGACCACAACTCCACGATGTCCGATACGATGTCATTGGACATACAGGCATCCTCCTGGTTTGGTTCGATCAACAACCAACCTCGTTTTCCCATTCCGACAGACTGATATCGTAAAGCGTTGAGAAGCCACCCGCCGGCACGGCATTTTTTGCCAATGTAACGTAGGGCGCAACGGTCAATGCTGTCCCGACATAACCAGGTTTCATGATGACCTGTCTAAAACTCATAAATGTCCGGTCGTACAACACGCTTTGATCCTTGCCGCAGGCAACGATACTCCAGGCGACGCTACGCCGATGCTCCTCCAGGAATGAGATCAGATCGCCTTCACTGTCATTCTTGGTCCAGGTTCCGGCGTCTTCGATAAACAGATCTGCCGAATTATCCCGGTCCCGGGTGATTGAAAGCGCGATATAGCACCATACGCCATAAGCCTCGTCCTTGGCAGGATCGGGGTCTCCGGTCTTGGGCCGGGCATTCGTCGTGCTCTTGTTGGCACAAATCACATGGGCGCCTGGCGCCGGGGGAAATCGTCTGTCATTTTCCGTGCCGAAGAGCCGCTCGCCTGCACCGAGTAATGGAATGGCGTCGTATACCGGCAATTTTGACCCGTCGTACTGGGTCACCTCAAACAGCGGTTCGTTGGCGTCCACTTCCGGATTGCGGGCGAGGTCGTAGCCCCAGATATTGCCCGCAATCCCGCAGAACGATGACGCGGTTTCCATGTTGATTTGCCCGATATAGGCGCCATTCGCCTCGGCCCTGTCATAGGCAACAATTCCGTCCAGCAAGAAATCATCGGTCTTTTCGACCACACCCGTCATGACCTTTACGACTGAGACGTATCCATTCCCTGAGTTTCCCGGCCGGGCATAACCATCACAATAGTTTTCGTAGCCGCTAATTGCTGTTCGGTCGTGGCTGTCGGCAGTCTTTCTCATTGCGGTCTCCTCCATAGAACGATGATGTTGTGCTGTCTGTTTATCCGCCTTGTGTGCGGAACTGGGCATCGACCTGTCTTGCTGTCTGGCGCACTAGGTCGATCATCTGGTCAACCCCCTTCTGTGTCAGGCGATAATTGACAAAACAGGGTCTGAAGCAGCGTCTTCCGTGCAGATCCGTACCAGTGATCAGGCCGTCGCCTGCACGTTGGATTCGTTTCTCGGTCTCCTCGTTGAGGCGGTCCAGATAGTTGTCGTCCAATCCTGCCGCGTGCCGGTCCGGTGGCACGTATCGAAAGCAGCAAATACTCAACGACGGCTTTGCCATCAGCTCCAGATCATCGGAAGCCTTGACGGTACGGCCAAGACGCTCTGCCATTTCCAGGTGCTCATTGACCATTGTGCGGAAACCGGAGAAACCGACTTGTTTTATCGCCACCCAGACCTTGAGCGCGCGATCGCCCCGGGTGAGTTCCCAGCCATGGTGCCAATGGTCGTGTGCACCACCGGTGTCGGTCATTCGCATGTACTCATGGACCAGCGAAAACGCATTGGAAAGAGGTTCCCAGGAGCGCATCAGCAGGCATCCGGCGTCGTAAGGAACATTGAGCCATTTGTGTGGATCGACCACCAATGAATCTGCCCGATCGATTCCCGCAAACAACGGTTTTGCCCGTGGACAGAGCGCGGCAACTGCACCGTAAGCGCCGTCAACATGGAACCACAAATCATGTTCGGCAGCGAGATCAGCAAGCGCGCCGAGATTGTCAACAGCACCAGTGTTGGTCGTGCCAGCAGTGCCAATGATGCAGAACGGTTTCAGGCCGTTTGCACGGTCGCGCTTAATCGCCTCGTCGATCAGATCGGCACGAACACGGAAGTCGTCGTCGACGTCTATGCGTCGCAGCGCCGCCGAACCTAACCCCATCATGCCAAACGCCTGGTCAATGCACATATGGGTTTGGCTAGATGCATAAGCGGTCAGCTTCGTACGGCCAGCGAGCCCCTCCTGCCGAACATCCCAATCGGCTTTGGCAACCCGGGCGGCGATCAGTGCCATCAGGTTGGCGCCGGTGCCGCCTGTTGACATGTAGCCGGCTGCATTATCATGAAAGCCTAGAACCTCACCCAACCAGCGTGCGACCGTCACCTCTATCTCGGTAGAACCGGGCGTCAACGCCCACGAATAGGGAAAAAATCTCAACGCCCCGATCAACCCTTCAACCAGACCGGGAAGGGTTAGTGATCCGGCCGATACATAAGACATCATTCGCGGGTGATTGTAGTTTACCGATGCCGGTATCAGTTTGTCGCGAATGACATTGAGTATCTCGTCGGGATCCAATCCGGTCTCGGGCGGTGGCCCGCCGAATTCACCAGCCATGTCTGCCGGCGATTGATGAGGCGGATAGACGCCACGCCGGGCAGGGTCTGAAAGTTCATCGGCGATAACGTCGACAATGCGATAGCCAAGACGTCGGATTTCGTCACTGTCCATTACAAGGTTCGCACATTGATCCGGCGTAGACGAACTCTTGTCATTCATGATTTTTTTCTTGGCATAATGACTAAAAAGGGCTGGTGTATACTGGTTAACTCTGAACTTAGATCACAAATTTCGGGATTACTACCGGCAAGATCTCAATGTGTATAGAAACGTGTTGCTGCCATCATTTGAATCTCAAGATCAGTGTCTGACAAGATGTCCTCACAATCAAACAAAATTTACCTTAGGTGAAGATTGCGCCAGGTGCTACCCCTTCATCGGTGAAAAGTCACCACACAATGCGCTATGAGGCTGTGGGCTGTATTGCTTCGTATTCTGCTGTGGGTGCCAAGTGTCGGATTTTATCCAATAGGACCTTAGTCTGCGTTGATCTGCTTGCCAGCTTCATGATCCTGTGTCTCTAGTTGTTATCCAGTCTGGCAACCGCAGAGGCAAATGACCAATCAGCCTGTCATGAAATCAAAAACCAACGCATCGTTCTTTGCAAGCTCGAGCGAGGACCGTCCGGCAATGGCGGCTGTTCTTATGGTGGGATCGCTGGGGATGCTTGGCTTGGGTGACTCGCTCGTCAAGCTGGCGAGTTCGTCTGTGTCTTTGTGGCAATTCCAGTTCTTGCGATCGTGCGGCAATCTGATCTTGTTGATGATCCTGGCACGGGTGTTGTGGGGAACGTCACCGCCGGCGCCGAAACGGCTCTGGACAGTCGCGTTGCGTAGTCTGTTCATGGTCTTTGCGATGATCCTGTTCTTTAGCGGGGTGCCTTTTCTGAAATTGTCGGAGATGGCAGCCGGATTGTATGTTTTCCCGCTGTTTGTAACGCTGTTGTCCGTTGTCATTCTGCGTGAGAAGGTCGGACCTCGCCGCGCCGTGGCAGTTCTTGCGGGGTTTACAGGCACTTTGCTGATCCTCAAACCTGGCACGGACTCGTTTCAGTGGATTTCGCTTTTGCCGGTTGCAGCGGGTTTGTGTTTTGCCGGTTCGGTTCTGACAACACGAAAACTTTGCCGTGAAGAAAGTCCGCTCACCATGGCATTTGGTGTTGCATTATCGCTTTGTTCGGTTGGTGCCATTGGCCTTGTCGTCTTTTCGATTATCAAACCCGGTGAGATGGCGGCCAACTGGCCTTATGTCTTTACCGGCTGGCATCAAATGGAGCTTTGGATCCTGGGCGTCATAGCTGCCTGCTCGCTGCTTAATGCGACCTCCAACCTGGGGCTGACCAAGGCCTATCAGAGTGCGGAATCGAGCTGGCTGGCGCCGTTTGATTATTCCTACATGGTGTTCGCGACCTTCTGGGGATTTGTGATGTGGGGCAACATTCCAGACGTCTATTCGTTTGCCGGGATGGCCCTGATCGCAGGATCGGGGTGCTACATCGGCTGGCGGGAGCGTAGTGCCAATGTGCGTAAGAAGTCGTACGGCAACAAGTTGCCGCCGCGCGGCAAGCGGCCAACGCGGCTGCAGTATTGGTCCTTGCCGCCCTACTAAGAGTGTTGGGAGACGGGGTCGCCTAACGCATCCAACTTCGGTGTTACGCCCAATCCGGGTGCATCCGTCATCCACATATACCCATCAGCCATTTCCGGACCGTCGTCGGCGATGACGAGGTCGGTGTATTCATGGAAGGCTGACGACTGGAAATGATATCCGGGAGGTGTCGAATGGGCCAGATGGGCAATGGCTGCCGTTGCAATCTCGCCGCCCCAGGCATCTTCGATGGTCATGGTGATACCAAGTGAGACGCACAGATCGCGGAACTGGCGGGCTTTGGTGATGCCGCCGATACGGTTGATCTTCAGGTTGACCAGATCCATCGCGCTGTCGGTGTAACCGCGAATCAGCATTGCCAGAGAATCCATGCATTCGTCGAGGATCATTGGGTGGTCGGTGTGCTGGCGAACCGCCAGGCATTCCTCGTAGGATTTGCAGGGTTGCTCGATATAAACGTCAATGTCCCGGACCGCTTTAACGACCCGGATGGCCTCATGCTGCAACCAGCCGGTGTTGGCATCGGCGTTCAATACATTACCGGTGCGAACTTCGGCAGAGACCTGGCGAATACGCTCGATATCTGAATCAGCACCTGCACCCACCTTCATCTGGAATTGTTTGAAGCCTTGATCCTGATAATCGCGGATTTTTGCTGCCATGGCATCGGGATCCTGGCGCGAGACGACTTTGAAGAGTTTGACCTTGTCCTGCAGCAGACCGCCGAGGAGAGCATAAACCGGTTGGCCCGTGGCTTTGCCGAGGATGTCCCAACAGGCCATGTCGATTGCAGATTTGACATACGGATGGCCGGAGAGGAGTTCATCCATGCGCAGGTTGATGGCGCCAAGCTCGATCGGGTTTTCGCCGATGAGGCCTTCAGCAATCTTGGCGATGCCGGCGCGTGCACCTTCTGCATAAGCCGGCAGGTAGGCCGGACCAAGGGGACAGGTTTCTCCACAACCTGTGATGCCGGCATCGGTCTCGATGATGATGACGGTGCTGTCGAAGGCCGCGAAGGACTGTTTTGCCCAACTGTATGAGCCTTCCTTCATCGGAAGATCGACCTGGTAGACGGATATCCTGGTTATTTTCACTGCGTTGTCCTTCGAAATAAAAAGGGCCGCCCACAAACAGGCGGCCCTTTCTCAAAATTGTGCGATTAGGTGAGCCACCATCTCTTGATGAAGTGGCCGCCGTCCATTTCCCAACCGCCGCCGAGATCGCCGTAGCCGACTTTCTTGTTGAGTGCGGCAACGTCCTGGCCGAAAGCCGGGATCAGTGTTGCGCCCTGCTTGGCAATGATTTCCTGCACTTCGAAGTACATCGCCTTGCGCTTTGCCTTGTCGAGCTCGCCGCGGGCCGCGATCACCAGTTCATCGAGACGCGGGATCGAGATACGCGTATCATTCCAGGCCGCACCAGTGATGTAGGCAATCGACAGGATCATGTCCTCAACCGGGCGGGGGCCCCAGTAGCAGGTGCAGAACGGTTTCACGTTCCAGACATTCGACCAGTAGCCGTCTTTGGCTTCGCGGACCACATTCAGGTCCACGCCGATCTTCTTGAAATGGTCAGCGAACAGAACTGCTGCATCAATGGCACCACCATAGGAGGTGTCGGCTGCAGAGATGTCAACTTTCTCGCCGCCATAACCAGACTTCTTGATCAGAGCCTTTGCCTTGTCGAGATCATACTCGTTGGAGACATCGGGATTGTAGTTGTTGAAGCCGGGACCAAGTGGCTGATCGTTGCCGATAGAGCCATAGCCGAACAGGATCTTGTCGACGAATTCCTGGCGCGGTAGCGCGTGTTTCAATGCCTGACGGAAATTGTTGTCGCCGAACGGTGCTGTAGTCACATGCATTGGATGCGTGAAGGCAAGATTGCTCTTGGCCGCCTGGATCTGCACATGCGGTACGCGCTTTAGTCGGTTGAGGGTTTTCAGCGCAGGCCTGTTGATGACGTCAACGGCCTTGCTGACAAGCGCGTTTTCGCGTGCCGTGTCGTCAAGGATCGTTGTGAGTTCAACGGAGTCAACATGACCAAATTCGCCAGCCTGCCAGGCATTCGGATTGCGTTCCAAAGTGGCTCGTATACCTGGCTCGTAATCCCGCAGGAAGTAGGTGCCGGTGCCTTCCTTCGACAGCACATCCGCCTTGCCGTCCTTGGTTGGTACGACATTCATATGATAATCGGTGAACAGGAACGGCAGGTCGGCGTTTGCATCTTTAAGCGTTACAACCACAAAGTCACTACCGTCGGTCTTTACATCGGTGATACCTGCGATCACGCCCTTGGCGCCCGACTTTGAGTCTTCGCCGCGGTGAACGTTGACCGAGTTGACCACGTCTTCAACGGTAACGCTCTTGCCGTTGGTCCAAACTACGCCCTTGCGCAGCTTGAAGCGCCAGACCTTGGCATCGGCGCTGGATTCCCAGCTTTCCGCAAGGCCCGGCTGCACCGTATTGTCCTGACCCACTTCCGTCAGACTGTCGCGAAAAGCGCGGCTGATGGAGATCATGGTCGTTGCAACGAAGGTTGCCGGATCAAGCGAGTCAGTGGTGTTGGAATCGTTGAGACCGGCTTTCAGATGGCCACCCTTGGTAGGCGTTGCAGCTTGTGCCTGGCTCCACATGCCCGATGCCATTGTCGCAGACAGGCCGAGGGCTGTTGCGCCAACCATGAATTCACGGCGTGTGGTTCTATTGTCATCGAGAATTCGCTTAATAAGTTTGTCATTGTCCATCCGTGGTTTCCTCCCTTAGTGATGGTGGCGGCATAGTTGCAAATAATGTGGTGATTGGCAAATTGGGGTGTGGGAATTCAGGTTGCGGTGCCGGACTGTCTGGGACACAGTAATTGTCAAGTTGGAGTTAGCTAAGTGATGGCTGAAGAAACTCGTAAATCGGGCAGATCGGACTGGAACTGGCGGCCGGATGAACCGGTTGAGCTGTCGCCATTGTTTTCCTGGCCACCCCAGCCGATGAAATATGTGCGATGGATCGTGACGTCCTGGCATCTGATTGGCGTCAGGGTTGGCATCCTGTGTCTTTCTATTGTCACCTGGCTGTACTTTCAGCCGGCGCTGGAGCGCTGTGTTACGTTTGAGTTTGGCTGGATTGCCCAGATGTATGGGCGTAATCTGGCGATGATGCTGGTGCTTGCCGGCGGTTTGCATCTGTATTTCTACACTTGGCGAATACAGCTGGATGAACGCAAGTTCGATCATCGCGGGATGGCGTCAGACAACGGAACCTTCACCATGCGCGATCAGGTCTGGGACAACAT
>JAVJHY011504682.1:0-12678 GCA_035593235.1 Phascolosoma agassizii | reverse complement strand
AAATCTGGTTGCATATGTAGAAAAAATTATCAGATATTACGGCAAAAAATATATCATTAATTTTGGCTAAGTACTTACCGTTACTTTAGCTAAGGTTGCCGGTGTTCGGGAGATCGTCATCACAACACCTGTAGGCGCATCCAAAAAAATTCATCCCGCGATCCTCTATGCTGCCGATATCGCAGGTGCTACCGAAATATATCGCCTAGGCGGAGTGTACGCCATTGGCGCGCTTGCGTTCGGATCCAAAATGTTGAAAAAATCGTTGGCCCTGGAAACGCATTTGTTACCGCGGCCAAGCGAAAGGTTTATGGGCATGTTTCACTGGATTTAGTAGCAGGTCCATCCGAAATTTTGATCATTGCCGATGGCAATGCAAACCCCAAATTTATCGCTGCCGATATGTTGGCACAGGCTGAGCACGGCTCGGGTTGGGAGATCGCTCTACTTCTTACGGATAAGGATGATATTATTAAGCAGGTTCAAAGGGAATTGCACAATCAGCTGCAGAATCTACGCCGAAAGAGCGCAATAAAAAAATTTCTGGAGCAAGGAACTTACCTTGTTCGAGTGGCAGATATTGAACAAGCCATTTCTATCACAAATCTATTTGCACCTGAACACTTAGAAATCTTAACAGCAAATGCAAACGAATTGGCTAAGAAAGTTAATGCAGCTGGCGCCATATTTATGGGAAATTGGACGCCTGAATCGGTTGGCGACTATATTGCCGGCCCAAGCCATGTACTCCCGACCGGGGGTGCAGCCCGTTGTTTCAGCGGTTTAACTGTTGACAACTTCTTTCGGAGGATAAGTACAGTTGAATATGATAGGCAGGCATTAGCCCAGGAATCAAAAATGATCGAGACCCTTTCAGGCTTAGAAGAACTTGATGCACATGGAAATGCAGTGCGGGTTCGACTTAGCGGCAGCAATCTCGCAAGTCGATAACTGTCCGCTGAAATTTTTCATCTCACATCTTAGAACATGTTTTAAAATAGTTTATTCTTATTTATTGCTCAGATTTAGGCCAGGTTTGGACGATTTAATTGCGACCGGAAGATAGGAATATTGAAATATTTCTATGTTAAGGTCGTGATTAAATCGTTAAAAGATGGCTTGAACATGGGACATCAAGAAGAGTGAACTATTTTAAAACATGCTCTTAGGTTTTCATGTTTTAGCTGAAGTGCTAAACTGCTTGTGGTAGTATCAATCTCCCAACAATCGAAAGAGCGACGCTTCTGAACTGCGCGGGGAAGGAATCTGGTCTACAAAATAAACTTAGGCTTGAAATGGGGTTAATAAAAAACATACCATCTTCTCCTAAAAGCCTACACATTGGCGTCTTGCGATTAATGAATTTTCTTCCATATTCGTTGAATCCACTTAATAGCCACATGCGGCTATTTACCTAAAATCCAAAAGGGATGTTATGATACCATCAGGCTAATTTTTCTCCGTTTTTAATTTAAGCTCATCTCGGATTTTAGCAGCGTCTTCATAACGTTCCTCTTCGACAGCTGATTTCAATTGATCTTTGAGTTTTTCAATCGGATTCAGGGGTTCTTTAGCCTTTTCTTTGGCCTGATTCATGTTCACGGCCGCGGTTTGCAGCACCTCGGTGTGTACGTAAATCGGTGCACTAAACCTGAGGGCTAGAGCGATAGCGTCGGAGGGACGAGAATCGATATCGAGCTCTCTTGCACCATTTTTCAGAAAGATTCTCGCGTAAAATGTTCCGTCAATCAAGTCAGTCACGTGGATACGGATCACTTCATATTTGAGGGTGCTAAGTATATTCTTAAATAGGTCATGGGACAGAGGGCGAGGAAACTTTTGGTTATTGTAGGAAGCCGCTATAGAATGTGCTTCCATTGCTCCGATACAGATTGGTAGTACACAGTTATCCCCTTCTTGTTTGAGAAAGACGATAAATCCAAGGTTGCTAAGTGAGATATTTTCAATTTTAACTTTTATAAAGGGTGATTTTTCTTTCATATCAACAGAAACTCTTCAAAATAGGTTAGTTGAACTACCATAGAATATATTGTGATCAATGGGAATATCGCCACCAAGACATTTGTAATCTTATGGTAAACTTAAAAGCCGTCTTTTTCAAGGATATTGAAAGAAAAGATAACAGTGAGATAAATTCTCACTTTGTTTTAACAGCCTTATAGAGAAAAAGTTAGAGAATTTGCATAAGGGTAGCGCTGTGGTCCAGGATATCATTCCTGAGGTTGGAGCTGGAGCGGCAGGAGGTAAAAATTATGGCACTTTTATTTGAAATATATGCCAGAATGTTCTTCTACAAAGGAGGCTCCTTTGTTTCCTCTTCTTTCGGTCGGAAAAAATCACGGATCGCACTAACTTCCTCCCACTTCGGATCATCAAGTTTCCCTGTTAGCCGACGTTCTAAAAGTATAGCGAAAGGGTCAATGGCTTCGGGAAGAAATTTGCTGAAAAAAGGATTTAGTGGTTTCGCTTTTACTCTGAAATCGAGTTCCTTCGTACTCCACCAATAATTTCCCTCCCCGGTAATGAGCACGATGTTACCATTGGTTTTCATATTTGGGAAGTATACTTTGTTATTCTCGAATTCAATGTCTGTGCTCAATTCAGTTATTTCGCCAAGCTCTCCCTGTGGTACCACCAGTCCGATGATTTTCATATTACTTAAGGATTGTAGGAAATCGGATAAATACGGTACTTTCCAAAAATTTCCTTTATCGACAAAAACTTTTCCTTGTCCGTGTAGTTTCAGGTCACTGAGCGCCTCTTGAAGTTTTAAATCGACTTTGCCACTTAATTTTCCGGTCATATTATGACCTTTGTTTGGAACCAGCTCTCCAAAGCCAACATCGACGGCAGTCAACCAGATCTTTCCCTCATCACGTACCTTATTGTAAAAAAAATCCGCGGCGACTTTGCCACCATAGACGTTTCCAGTTACGCGATTAATAGATAAATTTTTATTATTCCAAGCAAACGCACCAGTTACATTCTCAAATGGGTGCTGGTTAACCTCACACAGCTCTGCAGAGACTGATGATTTAATCTGATTTCCCGTGAGCTTGCCTGCTGAAGTCACCTTGGTCAACTTGCACAACGGAAAGACAACCTCACCCCAGCGACTATGAAATGACAGTGGGCCATTAAATTCGTCGAAAGTTCCCTTTAGATCCCGTCCCGTAACGCTATTTTGGCAAACAAAGTCCTGAATTTTGTAATCGCCGTACGGAACACCATTATCAAATGAAAGATTTAGTTTGAGCTGATTGAGTTCACATTGATCTAAGCAGTAAAAATGGTCTGTAGAAATTCGCATATTGAATATATTATCGGAATAATCGCAGTCCATTTTAACGTTACGGCTTGATCCATTTGTTGGATGGTGGGTCAGCTCTGATATAGTCCCCTTCATTTCTGCCATGTTATCAGTAACGGTTAGGTCGCCATTAATTCCTGTAAACGTCACCTTATTGTCAACAGCCGCGCCATCGATTGTTAGATTTGCGGTCAGCTTTTTATCCGCAAATCTAAAATCTGTGGTAACCATCCCAAATTCCATTTGACGAAAATCCGCGTTATTGATGGTCGAAGTAGATTTCAGGTTCAGACGATCGTACACGCTCTTTGCCTTTACATCGTTAAGCCGCCATTCACCAAAAGTGACCCTCATGGTGTCCGAATCAACATATGTTTTTTCTCCGTCGTTTTTGGCGATAAAATCCGTATCTTCAAAATAAATTCCTAATCCCTCTGTATGATCTACCTTTCCGGAAATTTTCGAAGCGCCTTTTCTAATTAGCAACTCGGCCTCCGTTTTCTTCAGGGTCCACTCATTGTACAAGAGACCTTCTATTTTGGTAATAATTGTCGTCAAATCCTTTCTGATATCGATTGAACCTTGGAAATTATTAAGTAATGCCCCCTTGTAATTTAAGTTCTTACCATGGAGCATCACGGAAACTTGATGATCGAGTTCATCTCCCCGGGTAAAATATCCACATGCAGAGACCGTTGGATTTTCAGTAAATACTAACCCTTTTTTTTCAAGAAAGTTATGCCACTTTCTATTAAATAAACCAAGCAAATCTGGTGGTTTAATTTGGCTTGATAAATCAAAATCAAGTTTAGCCGGTTTTCCATACCAGACCAAGTCGCCAATGGCTTTCTGCCCGTTGATCACTACCTTAAGGTTGTCAATGAGCACCAAAGGTCCTGGAAATTCAAGGAAAACATTTCCGGTCACCTGGTCGACTTTGACGCCTTTATAAAGATAATCGGACATTTTCGATTTCATGTTAATTACAAGCCTTCGATCAGGTTGTCGGGCGCTGTAGTATGCGTCAACCATGAAATGGGGGGGATCTGCCGACTTCCATTCAAATTCTTGCCAAATCTTCTTGTAAGTTTTTTTAAATTTTTTATTGCGACTAAAATTGGCCACAAACAAGGGGTTTCCGATTACCTCCGCTTTGACAAGGAGTTCTTTTTCGTCCCTTAAATAGCTGCCGCTGAAATACAAATCGCTATTCGGAAGAATACGTGTGTGAACGTCAGAAAAATCAATCCGATGGTTCTTTATTTCGAAATTTCCATTCAAGGTGGAAACCGAAAGCTCCGCAAATTTCATCTTTGAAGCCATAATATTTATCTCACAATGCCATTGGCTCATGTTTGATAAGGGAGAGGGGTGAATTCGAATGGTAGCTGACATTGGATCTTCTCCGAACTCCGGTAGTGGTATCGAAGTATTTTCGAGAATTTTTGGGGCCACTATTTTTAAAATTTTGTAAGGGTATCCGTGGAAAGCCAGCTGGCCGGAGATTTCGTCGTTACCTATTGGAATTTTAAGATTGCCTCGCAAATACTCATTGTCGTCAAATTCAAATCTAAAATCGGAAAGCGTAATAGTTTTATTCTTGAATTCTATGCCAAATGCCATGGATTTTACGTCAATTCCACTATAAAGAATTTTGGTTAGAAGAACTCTAATATCAACGGTACTTTCGGATGGGTGCGAGTTGGGAATAATTGCATTGACATTTGCTTTGGCAGTCGTATCTCCCCCCATGAATTGACTCAATTTTTGGACATGATTAAGATAATCGATAACTGCAGGAGAAATCTGCTGAAGTAATGGTTTTATAGTGAGCCTGTTTATTTTACGGCTATCGTCTGGAAGGGGTTTGAAAACGTCTCCCTTCATATTCAGTTGAATAGAGTCCATGATCCCGCTAAAAGCAGCGACCTCAAATTTCTCTTCTTGGTGATCAATTTTGCACATTATATCGGTAATTTTTAATACAGGACTATGGTTTTCACTGTCAAGCGAAAGAGGTAGCCTCAGCGTCCCTTCAACAATTTTAAATGTTTTAATTTTTATGGTCCCGCGAAACAAATCATATATATCGAATTCAATGACCACCTTTTTTGCAGTCAGTAGTTTCCAATGGCTCTCCTCATAGTCTTTAACGATTACATTCTCAAGGCTGGCTCCGGTTAAAAGCCCGGCTTTGATTTCCTCAATTTCAGCTCGGATTCCCTGTTCCTTCAGCGAAGTTAAAATCCTATTTCTTATAAACCCGGGGACTCCATTGTCTTGGCAGTAAGCGTCAAAGAGCACAATCGAAATAGGAATCGCTATCATTAAAACTAGGAAGAAAAAGATTGCTATTAGTATTATTCGAATAGTTTTCTTTTTGTGTTGTTTCATTCGACAATTATTGATGTACTTTTAACCAAGTTTGTTGTCATTGATAATTGGGAGGGACTAAGCTTAGGCGTTGCCGACCGAAACCAAAACTATTTGTAGAGGCCACATGGATAATAGTTTGGGTAAAATTAGTGAAAACAAAGTCTTATGAAGACTAGTTTGCAATACTTCGGTTGACGAAATCGCTATTTTAATGATAATATTATAGAATTCAGAGTCATATATATATACAGAACGGCCCAATTGCAAAACTCTAGATGGCTGTCCTCCTCAAGAGCAAAATGCAACATCCACCCCGATCTTAAGTTTTCGTAAGGAACATGGGGTCAACGCGATACGCTTTTATCTATGCGGGAGACATCCACAAATTTTAAAAAAAATTCAGCTTAAACTCAGGGTGCAATTTGGCCCAGAAAGAAGTCGACTAGGAAGTTTTCTTGACGATTTAACCTGGAATTACACCGACAGTAGACAATATGAAAAATTTAGGCAAACTAGTCTCAACTAAGTTCCCGCGGAAAATAATGGCAGTCTTGATAGGCCTCTACCCTTGCCAAAGAGTAATCCCGACTTGCCCTTACTACGTGCGTATGGAGAGAGTAGTCGCCCATATAATAAGTTTGAGAGCTTTGTGTATTCATCAATTGAGTAATGCATACATTCATCTAATACTACTAAAGAAAATGGTGGAATTTCAAACCATTTTTTTACAACTTAAAAGAGCTGCATTGATTTCCTTAAGATGGTTAATTATCCGAGGAATAAAAGAATCAGATTGTTTTACGTGGGGTCCGGTGACATTGGCATTCCCGTTTTGGATTCAGTGGTGTCCTGCCCGGAAATTGAATTCATTGGATGCGCTACGCAACCTGATCGACCTAAAGGGCGTAAACGCGTTCTAACACCAACCCCTATAGGCCGCAGGTGCGAAAATTTAGGATTCAAGCCAGAGAAACCAGATTCTGTAAATTGTCGTGACTTTTTAGACATAATTGCTTCTCTCGACAGCGATTTTGTTCTAGTTTTTTCCTTTGGCCAAATTCTGCGCAAGCCACTCTTGGATCTTCCGACATATGGATGTTTGAATATCCACACTTCCCTGCTTCCCAAATTTCGTGGCGCCTCACCTATTAGTGCTGCTATCGTTGCGGGCGACACCCACACCGGTATCTCTTTCATGAAAATGGATGAAGGGCTCGATACCGGTCCTATTTACCGGCAGTTTGAAATGAAAATTCCTAGCGAAGTCAACACCTATGACTTAGAGAAAAAGATAGCTAGCCTCGCTGCAGAAAAGGTCTGTGAAGTTATCCTCGATGTTGTCAGAAATAGACTGATCCCACGTGATCAAGGGGCTACAAAGGTCAGTTATGCAAAAAAACTCACAAAGAACGATGGGCGTATATCATGGATTAATGATGCCACATTTATAGAAAGGCAAGTTCGTGGATATTACCCGTGGCCAGGAGCTTGGTTTCTTCTTAAAACCGAAACCGTCAGTAGAAAAATAATTATAACTTCAGCATCAATTGAAATAAATAACAAAAACCCAGAACAACCTGGAACGGTAATCGATGCAAGCAATGGCAATTGGAAAATCGCCTGTGCTAAGAATGTTTTAAAGATCAAAAAACTTAAACCTGAAGGAAAAAAAGAAATGGACGTAGCGGATTATCTCAGAGGAAATCCGCTACCAATAGGAAGTACAATTTAAATCATGAAACAAATCATCATAAATCATGAACATTTACAAAAAAGAATCGCTTTTATCGAAAATGGTAAAATTCAGGAATATTACACTGAAATTGGCGACCGTGAACGTATTGTCGGATCAATATATAAGGGTAAAATAACCAATTTGGAACCGGCCTTACAAGCCGCATTTATTGATATAGGATTAGAGAAGAACGCTTTTCTACACTACTGGGATATGGTGCCGGCCACCAAGGACGAACTAGAACGATCGGAGGCAGGACCGCCCGATACGGTTCACGATTATATTGATATCGATGAAATCGACGATTGTGAGCCTGAAAAAGAAACTCCTCCACCAGAGAAACCGAGCTTGATTTCCAGATTGTTTGGCTTTTTGTCTGAGCGCAATAAAGAACCAGAGAAAAAGAATAGTCAGAAATTCCGACGTAACTCCCACCCCCGTAACTCCCACCCCAGACGCCGCCAGGAAAAACCTACAAAAAAAATCGATCTCGACGAAATTCCCAAGCGGTTTTCCGAAAATTCTGAGGTCGTCGTGCAAGTTACAAAAGGCCCGATCGGCACTAAAGGCCCTCGCGTAACTACCAATCTCAGCATTCCAGGCAGATATGTAGTCTTGCTGCCAAATTCCAACCATATTGGTATATCCCGCCGGATTGATGATCGCAAGGAACGGCAGCGATTGCGTGAAATATTCAAAAAAATCGACTTACCCAAAAGAATGGGGTTAATCTGCAGAACCGCAAGTATTGGTTTGAGTGAAAAAGCCCTGATATTAGATGTCGAAATTTTGTTGGAAAAATGGAAAAGAGGACAAGAATCATTCCGCCAAAAAAAAGCACCCGTTTGTATTTATCAGGAGCCAGGTTTACTTGAAACAACCATACGAGACTCCCTCTCCGGTGATGTGAATGAAATTATTGTAGATTCTAAACAGGCCTACGAACTCACGCAAACTTACGTCAAAAAATTAGATAAAAAAGACCATACCCGAGTTAAGTTTTATGACAATCCGGATCCCATTTTTCGTTTCTATAATTTGAACGATCAATTGCGTCAAGTTTATCGCCGAACCGTCCCCCTGCAAAGTGGTGCAGAGCTGTGTATCGATGAAACTGAGGCGTTGGTAGCAATTGATGTCAATTCCAAAAAGAGCCGTAAAGGAAAGGATCACCCTGAAACAATTTTTAATACAAATATCGAAGCAGCTGAAGAAGTCGGTCGACAACTAAAACTTCGCAACATAGGAGGATTGGTTATTGTCGATTTTATTGATATGCGATCGAGGAAGGATAGGCATTCTGTTTATCAAAAAATGAAAGATATTCTTGCGCACGATCGCGCCAAAACAAAAGTACTGCCAATTTCCAAATTAGGATTGATCGAAATGACACGGCAGCGGGAGTACGAAAGCCTATTGGATGCGACGTATAAACCTTGTAGTTACTGTGAAGGAAAAGGTTTGATAAAATCATCGATTACAGTTAGTATTGAAATTCAACGACGACTTCAGGAAATGCTCCGCCGTGACAAAGGAGTTACCAAAATCAGAGTAAATGTTCATCCTTTAGTTCTATCACGGCTGAAAAATGAAGATGCCAATATTCTCGAGGGGATTGAAAAAGAATTCGGCGGCGATCTAACATTTAGAAATGATCCCAGTATCCATCAGGAAGATTTCCGTCTAATTAATATGCGAACAAAAGAAGAAATTCGCTAGAAACCTAAAAGGTCTGCATAAGGAGATATTTCAATGCAATATGATGACAACGGTGCCTTAATCCATAGCCACATTGAGGGGCTGCCCGAACCTCGCCGCGGCAAAGTTCGGGATATCTATGAGGTAGATGATTCTTTACTTCTTGTTGCAACAGATCGGATTAGTGCCTTTGACTGCGTTATGCCCAACGGAATTCCGGATAAAGGACGCGTGCTAACCGGCTTATCAAAGTTTTGGTTCGATTTCTTCGACTGGATGCCTAACCACTTTATCACCTCTGATGTGGATTCATTTCCCAAAATTTTGCAAGGGTATCGAGACGATCTTAGTGGAAGATCGATGTTGGTAAAAAAGGCAAAACCTTTCCCTGTAGAATGTGTTTGTCGTGGCTATATAATCGGGTCCGGGTGGAAAGATTATCAAAAATCCGGAATTGTATGCGGGATTGAACTCCGCGCCGGGTACAGTCTCGCAGCTAAGCTAGATACACCATTGTTTACCCCCGCCTATAAAGCCGAGCAGGGAGAACACGATGAAAATATAACCTTTTCGCAAGTAATTACCTTAATAGGAGCCGAACCTGCAGCAAATTTGAGAGAAAAATCTTTGAAACTTTACTCCGATGCTGCCCAATTCGCTCTGGATAAAAATATTATTATCGCCGACACGAAATTTGAGTTTGGCAATTATAACGACGAAATTATGCTTATCGATGAAGTACTTACCCCAGATTCCAGCCGATTTTGGCCAGCTGACCAGCATGTGGTAGGTAAGAATCCTCCCAGTCTGGATAAACAGTTTGTTCGGGACTATCTGGAATCCCAAAATTGGAACAAGACTCCACCGGCACCCTCCTTGCCAGATGGAATTGTGGACAATACCAGGAGTAAGTACCTCCAGGCCTACAAGGAGTTAACCGGTAGTGAACTATAACATCAAATGGAAATGATTTGATGGAATCTGGGAACGGCTTTTTCTAAAGGAAAGTACGAAAAACGTGTTTAGAACTATTTTAATAATACGGCTTGTTATAGCTATTTTATTCGCATTTTCTCCAGCCGAAAGAATTGATGCGGCAACAGAAGATAAGGAAAAATCTAAAAAGAAGGATAAGAAACTGGTTGAATCCGAATCCGTAGATCTTTATCTGGATGAAGCAAAGAGCTATGAACAACAGGGGCAATACAAGGACGCCTTAAAATACTATAAGAAAGTTGAAAAACGGAGTGTTCGCACAGTTCGCAAAGCCAATGCCCTCCTCGCCCAAGGTCGGTGCCACCAAAGCATGTCAACCCCGTGGCGTGCATATCAACAGTATCGCAAGGCTGTTGACGAATATTCAAACTTTATCCCATTCATCGAAACCGTGAAGCTAGAGTATGATATCGCGAACCAATTCTTTTCTGGTGAAAAAGAAAAATTCTTATTTATTTCCTTCAATTCCTATAGCAAGGCTATCGAAATATATGATCACATCACCAAAGTTGCGCCGTATTCGACGTTTACTGTCGATGCGATTTATCGATCTGGTTTACTCTCCATTAAGACAAAAAGTTATGACGATGCAGCAGAAAAATTCCAGCTAATAATAACACAATATCCTGCAGCCGATAAAGTTAACGATGCCAAAATCAAGCTGGCCGATACTTTGTTAAAAAGCGCGTCCCGCGGAGATGCTGATGGAACGCTTGTTGAACAGGCATATCGCGTTTTGGCAACGATTAGCCAAAACACACTTTCGGCCGAAAAAGTAGCAGAAACCAAGGCCATCTTGAACACGGTTAGATCCAATCAAGCCGAACGGCTGCTCACTTTGGCTGAATTTTATCAACGGCCTGCGCATAAAAGGGATGATGCCTCAAAACAGTATTTAAGTCAGATCTTGTCCAAATACCACGATACAGATAGCGCGATCCCTGCTGAGCAACTAATGGCCCTTTTAGAAAATCAGAATTCACCACCGGCTCAAACGAAAGATTGAGGAAACCGGTTTAGCTGTTCCCCAACGGGGATAAATATTCTAGCCTGGGGTAGTCACCCCAGGAAGTTTAAGTTCCACTCTCTTTTTCCTGAGCCGATCCCGCCTTCTAGGCGGGAGAGACCGCAATCCATAGGATTAGCGCAGCGGCCGGGATACATAATTTTTTGGTTTGTTTGCCGCTATGCCGCTTTAGGTTTTAGCTTTTAAATCCCTGAACAAGGAACATTGCCCCCTGCAAACGGGTACAGATTGAAAAAAAAACATTTTTGGCCCCCAAATTCCCAACCTCGTTTTGTCTCTAAATCGAAAACGGAAAATTCTATTGCGCCCAACTATCAATACCCTTTCTTGGTTTAGCATAGTAGCAACAAGCTTACTGGTGCTCCTAAGCTGCCGGCACTATAATTTTATTCAACCTTCTCATCCAGACCTGAAAACGATTGCCCTTGGCCCGGTAGAGAATAATACGAGGGAGCCTAAACTTGGTATCTACCTGAAGCAAAAGCTACCCGAACTGATAATGCTTGATGGCACGCTTAAAGTTGCACATTCCGGAGACGCCGATGCCATTGTTGGGGCTAAAATATTATCCTATGATACTAACACGATCGGAGAAGTTGAGATAGAATCCGAGGACAGCGACCAAAGAAAATTTCGCAGCTCGGTTTTTAGGGTAACCGTCAATGTTGAATACTCCATTCTAAATGCCATGGATGAGCAGCCAGCATCGTCGGAGACGGTTAAAGGAATTGCTGAATTCAGCGAATTGGTCGATGTGGATATCGTCAGAAAGGATGGATTAAAAAGAGCAATTTACGATGCGTGCGATCAAATCGTTAGCAACCTTATTGAAACTTGGTAGCAAGGAGATGTGAAAAATAAATTGGCCTTGTTAGTCCCTTAATCATAATATTCTGCTATAATTAACAAGAATACTCAGCACAAATATAGCCCAGTATTTTAATCCTTGATAAACAACTCTTTAATTCATTACTTTTATCCTATAAAAAGCAGTTGAAACGATGTTTTTCGTCCGATTTCCTCTACTTACGCTATAAATTTCCTAAAAAAAGCTCTTAATTCCGATTTTGTGAAACAAAAGTGCATACAAAGTGTTTCACTCCCCCCTCCTTCATTCGCATTCTAATCTTAACTTTTGTAGAAAAGTTAAGACTACCAAAAAGGTTCCCTTTTGACCCAAAAAATAGACAATAAAAAAGCCCCAAGAGTTAAAACACTTGAGGCTTCCGATATTTCTTTCTTACAAAGGTAATTTTAATTTTGGTTTTTAGCTATTTTTCATACGGTTTTTAATCCCCGCAATTCCGAATAACCCGAAAACCATTAATCCAATTGTTCCAGGTTCGGGAACAGGACTTGGATCCAGCGGATCTACTGGAATATCTGGATTGTTTGGTTCATCAATATCACCAGGAGTATCTGGTTCACCAATGTCACCAGGGGTATCTGATGCTGCGATTAGGAAATTATCCAAGGCAGCGTAACCGCCTTCAAGTTGATCTATTCGGAGGGTTA
>JAVJHY011504572.1:0-12681 GCA_035593235.1 Phascolosoma agassizii | reverse complement strand
GAGGACAAACCTCCAGAGTAGATGCCTTCAACCAGGCGATTTTAAAAGCCCGCCAATTCGGTTTCGACCCTACAGGAGCTGTAATGGCTTCGGATGCATTTTTTCCTTTTCCAGACTGTGTAGAGATTGCAGATAAAGCAGGAATAGTGGCAGTCGTACAACCTGGCGGTTCAATAAAGGATCAATTAAGCATTGACTATTGCAATGCCAATGGCCTTGCCATGGTGATGACTGGAACGAGGCATTTTAAACATTAGAATTAGATGAACTTAATCATTGATATTGGTAATACCCGATCTAAACTCGGCCTTTTCAATGAAAGTGAATTGATACGGCGGGAGGTCAAGAAAAAATTGACAGTAACAGACTTGAGCCGCTTTTGTAAAAAACACAACGTTCAGAGGGTAGCCCTTTCTTCCACGGCAAAAGTGCCGGAAGCGGTAGAACGGTATTTGAAAAAAACATTTTATTATTTGCGATTGACTCATCGCACCCCCTTGCCGATTGTCAATCTTTACAAAACGCCAAAAACGTTGGGTAGAGATCGCATTGCTGGAGTGCTAGGAGCTTTCGATCAATTTCCCGGAAAAAATTGTCTGGTGATTGATGCCGGCACTTGCATAACCTATGATTTTCTGGATGCCGCCGCCCAATATCATGGAGGTGGCATCTCTCCAGGCATAGCGATGCGCTTGCAAGCCATGAATGCTTTTACGGCCAAATTGCCTTTGGTGAAGCAAGAAAAGGAACCACAACTGCTTGGTTTTTCCACCAAAACGGCTCTGCAAAGTGGAGGACAATGGGGCGCAGTGATGGAAGTAGAAGGCTTTATTCGTCGTTACCGCGCGGATTATGGAAAGATTAACGTGCTTTTAACAGGCGGAGACACTGATTTTTTTGCGAATCATTTGAAAACTAAGATATTTGTAAATTCAAATTTAGTTCTTTGTGGACTAAATAAAATTTTAACCTATAATGTCCAAACACAGGAGTAAACTATTTTTTACACTAGCAATGCTTTGTCTCGCTATGGTTTCTATGGCACAACCAAAGTATAATTCTCCGTATTCCCGTTTTGGAATAGGTGATCTTTTTGATCAAAATTTTGTCAATCAAAGCGGAATGGGTGGACTCTCCACGGCTTTCAATGATGCTGCTCATCTTAATATCCTCAATCCTGCATCTTATGCTCATTTGAAGACTACTGCATTTGAATTGGCGGCCAATACTCGTTACTCAGCACTAGAAAATAAAGATGGAACCAAAGCTTCTTTATGGGGAGGAAATTTATCCTATCTGGCATTGGGCTTTCCAATGCAAAATTCGATCAATGAAGTTTTGGACCAAAAGAAGAAAAAAGTGAAGTGGGGAATGGCCTTTGCGCTAGTTCCATTTTCTACTGTTGGATACGATATTAGCACTAAATCTTACCTGCCTGGCGCTGATACAATTCGCTTTGCCTACGAAGGTACAGGCGGAACTTATCGGATAATTTGGGGGAACGGAGTGAAGATAAAAAACTTTTCTGCAGGTGTTAACCTGTCTTACCTCTTTGGCAAAATCAACCGGGAACGACGAGTGACCCCTGACCTTGAAAACTCCTATCAACAAACTTTTATCGATGATTTTAGTATCGGAGGAGTCGTTTGGGATGTAGGATTTCAGTATGATTTGGAGCTGGACAAAGACCGCGGAGAAGAGGAATTGAGTTCGAAAAAAATTACTTTTGGTTTGACCGCAAGTGCCAAGAATAGTTTTAATACAAATGCCAGCTTTTTATACCGTTCTTTTAATATTCCCTATAGTGATCTCGACACCGTTAGTGTTGCTGATGAGGTGATTGGGAAAGGAGTCTTACCGGGCTTTTTTAGTTTGAGTGCCATGTATGTAAAAAGAAATAAAATGAAACTGGGCATTCAGTTTGACAGCCGCCAATGGAGTGCTTATACCAACGACGCTAAATCGGATACATTGAACAATACCATTCGAGTAGCTGTTGGAGCTGAATATATACCAGATTTTGCTTCCTACAATAATTATGGTCGTAAAATACGTTATAGAGTTGGTGCTTTTTATGGCACAGATCCCCGTTCTGTTTTTAATAATTCCTTAACCAATTATGGAATAAATATTGGATTTGGTTTACCAGTGATTCTTCCGCGACAGCGAACTTCTTTTGTCAACGTTGCTTTTGAATTAGGAAAATTTGGTACCCCAGAATCCCTCCAAGAAACCTATGCAAAACTTTCTCTAGGTTTTACATTAAACGATAACTCCTGGTTTTTTAAACGAAAATTCAATTAATCATGAAATGTTTCAAAGAATTACTGCACACTAGTTTATTAGTTGCTTTTTGTATTTTTTCTTTTTCTTTAAGTCTTCAAGCCCAGTGCGGTAAATTTGCAGATTCTCCCAATGAGAGTGATGCCCTTGCCGCCCACTCCCTTTATCGGGATGTGATCAAAACAGATAATTATCTTGATGCTTTTGAGAATTGGAAAAAAGCCTATGAAATTGCCCCTGCCGCAGACGGCAAAAGAAATTTCCATTATGTAGATGGCCGTAAATTGTATATGGAAATGTTGAAAAATGAAGCAGATGAGGCTAAGAAAAAAGAATACATAGAGATAATCACCAAACTTTATACAGAGCAGATTCAGTGCTATGGAGAAGATGGTGAAGAAGCGCGACTCTTAGGTCGTTTGGGTTCCGATATGTTTTATTATTTTCGCTCTCCTTACACAAAGCTCATTGAAACGATGGCTTCTGCTGTGGAAAAAGGAGGGAATGAAAGCGAGTACATCGTTTTTGAACCTTATGCAACAGCGGTGGTCTACCAGTTTGAAAAAGAGAAAATAGATGCTGCGACTGCTCGCGATGTTTATACTACACTCAATGCGGTTGCAGATCATAATGTAGCCAATAATGAAGAGTATGGCTCTTCTTATAAAGCGGCTCAAGACCGTATGAATAGTGTGTTTAAAAAAATCGAAGATCAGATTTTTGATTGCGATTATTTCAAAGATAAATTGGTTCCAATGTATCGGGAAAAGCCGGATGATATGGAAACCATCAAGTACGTCTATAACAAATTGAAAATCCAGGATTGTGATAAGACTTTACCAATCATGATCGAATTAGAAAACAAATTCAAAACCTTGGCAATCAGTGTCAATGCCGGAATTGAATCTGAAAGAAGAGCCAATAACCCTGGTTATGATGCTTCACAATTGCAAAAAGAAGGCAAATTCAGCGAAGCTATTAGCCGTTATCAAGAAGCAATTGCTCAGGAGACCGACCCTGAAGCTTTAGGGCAGTTTTACTATACCATTGGATATCTTCAAGCCTGGAAAGTGAAAAACTATTCTTCTGCCAAGCAGAATGCGAGAAAAGCAGCAGAACTCAAACCTTCTTGGGGTAAACCAGTTGCCCTTTTGGGAGATCTTTATGCCAAGGCAAGTACTTCTTGTGGCGACGATTGGGAAAAACGTTTGGCGATCATTGCTGCCTTGGGTCAATACGAGCGCGCCCGTTCTATGGACGATGCAGGTGATGTAAGCAAAAAAATCTCTACCTACCGCGCATCTTTGCCGGAAGCAGAAGAAGGATTTATGCGCGGAGTGAAAGCAGGACAGACGGTAACTTCCAAATGTACCGGAGCTACTGTAAAAGTTCGTTTTAAATAATTCTTAAAGTTTTAGCTCAGAAAGTTTAGGCTAAAGGTCTTGTACTTTTGAAAATGGGTGCATTTTAAACTAGCTCTTAACTTTTTGATAGGTTTTTCCAGCAAAAAAGCTTCGTTCTTAATCATAGAACGAAGCTTTTTTTGTATCATCAAGCTACCAATTTTAAATATTTGCGTCTAATAGATAGGAATTGACGCACCAGAATTTTTTATCAAAACCAAAATCATGAAGATCCGTTATTTTTTGCCCCTCGGTTTACTTTTATTTTTTATTGCCTGTACTCCTAAGGTACCTCAAAAAACGACAGAGACTACCACTCCCAAGGTGGAAAAAGACCCTGTAGAAGAAACGGAAAGTACCTGCAAAAACTGGAAAGGCAAACCCAATCAAGACGACATCATGGCTGCTCATGTATTGTACAAAGACGGTATGAAAGAAATCCGAGCGGAGCAAAAAAAAGGAGCAAGTGCCAATCAGAAAAAAATTGACTCCCTCTATCAGGTGGTTATGGGCTATTGGTTTTATGCTTATGATGAAGCACCTGCTGCTGATGGAAAAAGAGCAGACCATTTTCAAGATGGTATCAAAATATATGAATACCTGGCTGGTCAGGCTAAAAGCACCAGCTCAAAGAGGAAATACGTAGATACGATCATGACTTTATATGATGCCCGGGTAGAATGTTATGGCGAAGAAGGTTACGTAATGGGTTCAAAGGCTTTTGATTATTACTACAAATATCCGGATATGGCGACGGATAAGGAGAAGTATGAAATGTTTAAAAAATCGATTGATATGGACGGAGAAAAAGCGCAGTATTTTATTCTCAATCCATTTACCGCTTTACTCACCAATTTAGTTATTGAAGAAAAAGTGCCGATGGCCGAGGCTCAGGCATATCAGAGAAAAATCCGAACGGCATTGTCCAATGGTCTGAAAAATTGTAAATCACCAAAAGAATGTGAACCCTGGAAAATAGTTGAAAGCTATGTTCCGGAATCATTGGAACGACTAGAAGGAGTAAAAGGGTTTTACGATTGCGAATACTATAAAAATAAATATTACACCTTGCTGGAAGAATCCCCAAATGACTGTGAAGTGATTACTTCTGTTGTCGGTCGTTTGAAATGGGGTGGTTGTGCCGAAAGCGATCCTAAATTAGCTGCTGCCACAAAAAGTTGGAGAGACAAATGCTACGAACCACCGACCACCGGAAAAATATCTTGCTCTGAAATTATAAAAAACGGAGATTTCCGGGAAGCTATCAACTGTTACGAAGAGAGAGCGGAAGCCAGTACGGATGCAAACAAAAAGGCGCAATACTATTTATACATTGCTAAAATTTACTACGGAGAACTCAAGCGTTTTGCTGATTCCAGGAAATATGCCCGGAAAGCTTTGAAAGTCAATCCCAATATGGGAGCCGCTTATATCCTGATCGGAAAACTCTATGCTTCCAGTGGTCCACTTTGTGGTCCTGGTCGTGGTTGGGATAGTCAGGTCGTGACCTGGCCCGCCATCGATAAATGGCAGAAAGCCAAAAGCGTTGATTCTTCGGTAAGAGCGGAGGCCAATAAACTGATCAATACTTACTCCAAGTTTATGCCCGATGTAGAAGATATTTTTCAGAGAGGAATTAAGGTTGGAGATTCTTTCACCGTACCTTGTTGGATACAGGAAAAAACCACTGTTCGGGTAGCAAAGTAGCAGTATCATAGTTAAATATTAAAGAATAAGGGAATATTGACACCAATATTCCCTTATTCTTTGCCTAGTATTCCAATATTCTCCACTACCTTTGCCCCGCAATATCATTTTGCTATGAAATGGAATATATTTTACTTGTTTTTCTTGACTCTATTATTCTCTTGTGGAACAGATACCCCTGTGAAAAAGGAAGCAAAACAAGTGAATACGCCTGTGAATGAAGATGACCTGTTGACTCGTTTGTCTATGCAATTAATCTCCAATCCTCAGCTACAGGCACATCATGATCAAAATACCATTGTCAATTACGCCATAGGAGAATTATTGGATGTACAAAAAACACCGTCTGGGCTTTATTATCAAATTTTGGAAGAAGGATCATCAGAAGAACCCCTTGTTCGTTGGGGAGACATCATTCATGTTCAGTATCGGGGAAGTTTTCTGGATGGAAGGGTGTTCGATCAATCCAAAGCGAGACAACCATTGAAGATAAAATTGCGTCAGGTAATTCCAGGTTGGCAGGAAGCCATTCCAATGTTGAAGAAAGGAGGCAAAGGAATTTTTCTGATTCCGTCTCATTTAGCTTATGGAGAAAAAGGCTTTAGTAATAAAGTTCCGCCCAATAGTGTATTGAAGTTTGAAATGGAATTAGTAGAGGTGGAGAGATATTGAAAATTCATTGTTCATAAAAAATAAAATAAAATACATGCGACCATTTTTTCCACTATTATTTGCTTTTCTCTTCCTTTCGGCTTGTACCCCCAAATGGGAAAAAATGCTCAAAGAGCAATTGATTGAAACTCCTGCAACTCAGGAAGAAAAAGACAAAAACTTAATAGTACAATACGCCATTGATAATAAACTCAATTTGAAGTCTACCGAATCGGGGATATTTTATATGATGGAAAAAGAGGGTACTGGTGATGCTTCTCCCAATTTACAATCTTTAATCACAGCACATTACCACGGGATGTTGCTGGATGGAAAAGTCTTTGATTCTTCTGTAGATCGCGGAAAGCCGTTTGAGTTTACTTTGACTCGAGTCATTAAAGGTTGGCAGGAATCTATCCCCATGTTAAAGAAAGGAGGCAAAGGAAAATTCTTTATCCCCTCCGGATTAGCTTATGGCGAACGTGGTGCTGGAGCAAACATTCCTCCCAATACTGTTCTGATTTTTGATATTGAATTAATTGATTTTGAAAGCCCGGAGGCTCGCCTGAAAGCAACCAGAGAAAAAGAACAGCAGTCGATCCTCAACTACGCAAAAGACAAAGGCTTGACGACACAGACTACCAAATCGGGCTTGCACTATGTCGTTCTGGAAGAAGGAACCGGAGAAGATCACCCTACAAGGACTTCAAAAATAACCGCTCATTATCACGGCACCTTACTCAATGGCACGGTGTTCGATTCCTCCGTAGATCGCGGCGAACCTTTTGAGTTTGAATTGGGACGGGTGATCCCAGGTTGGCAGGAAGGCATTGCCTTGATGAAAAAAGGAGGCAAAGCGAAACTGTTAATTCCAAGCCATTTGGCCTATGGCCCAAGAAGTGCAGGTAAAGTTATTCCTCCTAATTCGATTCTCATTTTTGATGTAGAACTGATCGACTTTTAAATATTAGACACCAATGATTGAAGTTGTTTAAAAATGAATTGATGGTTTATTTGCAAGTCATTGATTCCTAGTAACTTCAGCTATTTTAATTTCCGTAGCTCTGGCTACGAAAAAGAAAAGGAGCTTCGTTCTAGAAACCAAGCACTTGCAACTAATTCCAGAACACATTCTTAAATAACTTCATTTTATAATTTTCAAAATAAAAAACAAATGCGCTTATTTCTTCCTTTAGTAGCTCTGGCTTTCTTGTTTACCGCCTGTGAACCCAGTGCTCAAGATAAACTCAAAGCAGAAATGGTTGACTCTCCGACAACACAAGCGGAGATCGATAAAAACCTGATTCTGCAATATGCAATCGACAACAATATGACAGATGTAAAATCTACCGCGTCTGGTCTTTATTATTCGATCGAAACACCAGGTACAGGCGATGCTTCTCCTGATGCTGGTTCTGTGATTACTGCTCATTATCATGGTACTTTGTTAGATGGTAAGGTCTTCGATTCTTCTGTAGATCGTGGCGAGCCTTTTCAATTTGGACTTAATAGAGTTATTCCGGGCTGGCAGGAAGGTATTCCATTATTGAAAAAAGGAGGCAAAGCGAAAATTTTGGTTCCTTCCGGTTTGGCTTATGGCGAGCGAGGAGCAGGACAGATCATTGCTCCTAATTCTGTTTTGGCTTTTGATATTGAATTGATCGACTTTGCAGACCAGGCGGAAGTGCTCGCCAAGCAAAATGCAAAAGATCAGGGATTGATTAATGCCTATATAACAGCCAAAGGGTTGACCATGCAGAAAACGGAATCTGGAATTCATTATGTAATAGAAAAAGCAGGCACGGGTACAGCGCATCCAACCTTGGATAACGAAGTGACCGTACACTATCATGGTACTTTGCTAGATGGTACAGTCTTCGATTCTTCTGTAGATCGTGGAGAAACTATTTCTTTTGGATTGCGACAGGTTGTTCCGGGTTGGCAGGAAGCTATTCCACTTTTGAAAAAAGGAGGCAAAGGAAAATTTATCATTCCAAGTACTTTGGCTTACGGAAGCCAAGCCCGCGGAAAAATTACAGCTAACTCTGTTTTAGTCTTCGATGTAGAATTATTTGATTTTAAAGCTGCGGAGGCTCCGGCAGCAAGATAAAAAAAATAGGTAGGAAGTATCTTCAAGATACCTCCTACCTATTTTACTTATGAATACTAAGAGGTCACCTTGTAAAAGTTGAGAATATTACTCGCCAACTCTAATCCAATATTTTCCTGAGCTTCTATTGTAGAAGCACCGATGTGTGGAGAAATAGAAATCCTTGGGTGATTGAGCAACTCTGCTCTTGGAGTAGGTTCATTCACAAAAACGTCTAGAGCGGCAGCCCCCACCTTCCCACTTTCCAAAGCAGCCAAAAGAGCATCTTCATCAATTGATCCGCCACGAGCTGTATTGGCAAGGATAACACCGTCTTTCATTTTTTCCATCTCAGATTGTCCCAGTAAAGGACGACCCATAGAAGGAACGTGAAGACTGATCAAATCTGCTTTTGCCAACATCTCATCCATCTGTACAGTAGGAAGATTGACTTCTAAAGCACCATCTGCCTCGTGGAACATTGGAATGGCAATAGTTTTTGATTCAATATAAGGATCAACAGGCAATACCTGCATGCCTAAGGCCAAACCAATCCGTGCCGTTTCCTGGCCGATGCGACCAAAGCCAATGATACCAAGTCTGCGTCCGCGCAATTGGAATCCTTTGGCATAAGATTTTTTCAATTTACCAAATTCGCTATCGCCTTTGCTCGGCATATCGCGGTTGGATTGGTGTAGAAAACGAGCCAGCGAAAAGAAATGACCAAAAGCCAATTCTGCTACTGCCTTAGAAGAAGCTGCGGGAGTATTGAAAACTTCGATGCCTTTGCTGCGTGCATAGTCTACATCAATGTTGTCCATACCTACGCCTCCACGGCCAATCATCTTCAAGTTGGGAAGCTGATCAATCAGTTCTTTGCGGATTTTTGTAGCACTTCTTACCAGCACCACATCATAATTTTTCAATTCCGTAGCCAAATCTTCCTGAGCTACTTTATCTGTTACAACCTGGCATCCAGCATCTTCCAGGACTTTTTTCCCTGAGGCATGCATACCATCATTGACCAATATTCTAATCATGGTGATTAATTTTGTGTTGAAATTGTCAAAAAAATGCAAAGTAAAGCATTTTCAGGGATGAATGCCAGTATTTTGAATATCAAACCGCAATTAAATTACTGTCCAATCGCAGATTTTATTTTGTCCAATTGGTTCTTTACCTCTTTGAGTTCTGCTTCCTTTTTTTTGAGTTCTAATTTCAACTCTTCATTTTCGTGGTAAAGTTCTAAGTTTCGTTTTTCTTTAAAGGCCATTTCGTCGCGGAGCTTTGCCAATTCACTATTGACTTCCGTTTTGGTAGGCATAGGTGCCGTTTCCTGCTTTGGACTTTCTTGTTGAACCGCCTCGGTAGTTTCGAATTGGCCGTTAAATGCATTTTTCAGGGTTTGAATAGGGTCTTCCCCTTTATAATAGGTCACGCCAAAGTAAATCAGTGGAACAGTAATAATCAGAAAAATTAAAAATCTTGAAAAACCTGTCAATTGGGATTTTCCCCGTGCCATAGTTAAGAATTTAGAATGGTATTTAAAATTAAATGACTTCAATAATTATTGCCTCAAAAATAAGCCTTTGTGATGCTTAATTTCAATTTTATCTACTGATGAAATGAAAAAAAAGACTAGTGATGGCAAATTGTATGGAAGCTCATGAGCAACATTCCGATCATTCATAACATTCATAAGATTAAAACCTTATATATTTGTAAGAGAAACAGCGCTTTAAAAATCAAAATTGTTTATGACCGAAGCATACATCTACGACGCTTTGCGAACACCGAGAGGAAAAGGCAAATCCTCAGGAGCATTATACGAATTAAAACCCATTCACCTGCTTTCCACCACACTTTGTGCCTTACAGGAACGCCATCAACTGGATACTTCCCAAATCAATGACCTGATTGCCGGATGCGTCACGCCAATTAATGATCAGGGAGGGAATATTGCCAAAGCCGCATTATTGTACAGTGGATGGTCAGACCAGGTTGGAGGAATGCAAATCAATCGTTATTGTGCTTCCGGCCTAGAAGCGGTTAATTTAGCTGCTGCCAGAATCAAAGCAGGTTTTGATGAACTCATCGTGGCCGGTGGAATAGAAAGTATGAGCAGGGTGCCGATGGAAAGCGACGGTGGCCCACTTTTATTTGATCCGGAGGTGACTAGCAAAATTGGCTATGTTCCGCAAGGGATTTCTGCTGATCTCATCGCTACGATTCAAGGCTTTGACCGGGAATCCATAGATGCCTATGCCTTACAATCGCAAGAAAGGGCGGCTTTGGCGCAGCGGGAAGGTTATTTTGATCATTCGATCATTCCTATAAAAGATTCGAATGGTTTGACGATTCTCGATAAAGACGAATATTTGCGACCAGAAAGCACATTGGAAGGCCTGGCAAATTTAAAACCTGCTTTTAAGACGATAGGAGAAGGTGGTTTTGATGCAATGGCATTGCAGAAATACCCTTTTGTCGAACGCATCCATCATGTTCATACAGCTGGCAATTCTTCTGGCATTGTAGATGGCGCAGCTCTTGTTTTAGTGGGAAATAAAGCGAAGGGAAAAGCGATGGATTTAAAACCTCGCGCCCGCATTCGCGCAGTAGCCTCCGTGAGTTCTGAACCAACGATTATGTTACAAGGACCGACTCCTGCTACGCATAAAGCTTTGCAACAAGCGGGTATGAAAGCATCGGATATCGATCTTTGGGAAATCAATGAAGCTTTTGCAGCAGTCGTCTTAAAATATCAAAGCGATTTTGATATCCCTTCCGAAATACTCAATGTCAATGGTGGAGCTATTGCAATGGGACATCCACTAGGTGCTACTGGAGCCATGATCCTGGGTACTTTGCTCGATGAGCTGGAAAGAAGAAATTTAAAAACTGGATTGGCTACCCTCTGTGTTGGTGGAGGTATGGGAGTAGCTACAATAATTGAAAGAGTCTAAACAGCACTAAATAGCATGCAATGATTCGATACAAAAAAGATACAGATAATATTGTCACCCTTATTTTGGATATGACGAATCGCGAGGTCAATATCATCAACCACGAGGTAGGGGAGGCATTTATTCCGGTCATTCAACATTTGAAAGAGGAAAAAGCCAAAAAGAAATTGAAAGGGGTGATCATTACGTCTGGCAAGAAAACTTTTTTAGCAGGTGGTGATTTAGATTATTTACATAAAAGTAATGATGCAGAAGAACTATTTGAGTATGCAGAGAAATTGAAAAAATTTTACCGGGACATCGAAAGCCCTGGTGTACCTGTAGTGGCTGCGATCAATGGAACTGCATTGGGTTCTGGCTTTGAACTGGCATTGGCTTGCCACCATCGCATCGCCATCAATGACCCTAAAATCCGGTTGGGACATCCTGAGGTGACTTTAGGTTTGATACCTGGAAATGGAGGCGTCATTCGTCTGCTATGGCTCTTGGGAGTCGAAAAAGCTTTTAAAGTTTTAACGGAAGGAAAACGCTTTACTCCGAAAGAAGCATTGGAAGCTCATATCATAGATGCCTTGGCAAAAGATGAAAAAGAGATGATGACCAAGGCCAAGAAATGGATTTTGACTAATCAGGAAGGAAGGAGTCCCTGGGATCGGCAAGACGGCCAAATTCCCGGAGGACAAGCAGTACAGGTTGTACGCCGTTTATCTGCCGGTCTGGTAAAAAAATCACAAGGAAACTTTGCTGCTCCAAAAACCATTCTCAATGTGTTGGCAGAAGGCTCTAAAGTAGATTTTGAAACCGCTTCTAAAATAGAAAGTCGCCATTTTGCAGAACTGGTCAAAAGCAAGGAGACTAAAAACATGACCAAAGCTTTTTGGTATGATTTGAAAGCCATCTTAAAAGGAACCAATAGACCAAAAGGCATTGGCAAATTCAGACCTCAGAAAGTCGGCGTCATTGGTTCTGGAGTAATGGGTAGTGGTATTGCAACGGCTTGTGCCATGCGGGGCATCGAGGTGGTATTGAAAGATATTTCTAAGTCGGTAGCAGAGCGGGGAAAAGCCTATGCAGGTGAACGATTGAAAGACCTGGTACAAAGAGGGAAAATCACAAAAGAGGAATGTAGTGACCTGCTTGATAAAATTCAAACGACAGAGACCTCTTCCGACTTCGAAACTTGTGATCTGGTGATTGAGGCCGTTTTTGAAAATCAAAATGTAAAGACGAAAGTAATGAAGGAAGCAGAAGCACATATGGATGAATTTTCTGTGTTTGCTTCCAATACGTCTTCCATTCCAATCAGTAAATTAGCAAATGGTTCTACCCGACCTGCTAATTTTGTGGGCTTACATTTTTTCTCTCCAGTGGAGGAAGTCCCCATCGTAGAAATTATTCGGGGCAAACAAACGAGTGAAGAAACCATCGCTCGTGCTTTTGATTTTGTCAAAAAAATTCGGAAGACGCCTATTGTGGTAAAAGACAGTTGGGGTTTCTTTGCATCTCGGGTTCAAAATACCTACATCCTGGAAGGCATTCATATGTTGACAGAAGCCTATCCGGCTCCATTGATTGAAAATCTGGG
>JAVJHY011504462.1:0-12682 GCA_035593235.1 Phascolosoma agassizii | reverse complement strand
CTGCACTAAAGCTAAGCCCAAGAATATTCATGAACCCCAAACCAGGATAGAATAACCCTATTAATAAATGCAAAAAATCTTTTAAAAAAACTGCGAAATGTGAGTTATAATTCGGTATCGACGTCGGAAACGGCTTCGAAGAAAAGTAACGAGTTTTGGAGATCGCGAAGAACAACGAGTCCGTTGCCGACAGATGGATTTTGCTCGCGCCCTTGGGCAATTCAAATTTTATTCGTAACTACTCAGGTACCCCTTTAGCCTCAGAATGGGGTTCCAAGCCTGAAATTGGCAAGTTCCCTTAAGCTTAAAATGTTTATATCCTTCTCTGTCTTGTAATTTTTAAGGTTAAAATTTGAGCTCAAATGAGTACCTGAGTAGTTACTTTTATTCAATATAAATTAAAGTGAAGGCTATTCCATTGGCCTATCGATTCCGAACCAACATGATACAGTATTAAGTTCGGATCGGCCTACTGACTTTAGATAAAGGAATAGCTGCATCCGATATGCGGTGATGAATTTCAGTGGGAAATTGACTAATGCCGCACCGAGTAAGCTTTTATCTCCGGTAGGAAACGTGGTATTTCGATTAAAAAAATCGTCTTCTGGAATCGCTTCGACTTTATCTTTTACTTCAGCAAGTTGACGATCCATGGCATCGCAGAAATCATCGGCGGATAGGCTTTTTATGGCCTCCATATCGGCTGCGGCGCTCGACCAATCATCGCTTATTAGGCAATTGGCCGATGTTCTTACGCAGGACGTTAGATACTGCAAGAGTTCAAGCATGGATCTCTGATTTTCTGTCGGCCTGTAGTCCAATTTATCATTTGGGATTTTCGTAAATAGATATTTGCAGATTTTGGTTTCTAACTGAAGGGATTGAATGAATTGCTCTTTTGAGAACATGGTTTGTGGTTTCCTTTAATTGATAAGTTATAACTTATTGGCCTGCTTAAAAATAAGTTGCACATATTAGCTATCAGCTTGTTCCGTTTCGATAAATGCGCAAATTAGAACCGGTCTTCCGCTATTTGGGCGGAGGTGATAGCATTCGCATTAAGGAAAACAGTGGAGCAGCAATCGGACGAATACAAACTAAACGTAAGCTGTCCGATGAATGATATATTTCGAAACAGAGCTCGGATTTACTTTAATAGCGATCACCTAAAATTATTATCCCTTTATGCGGTTAATCAAATCTTGAGACGCAATTCCAGGGGATAATGATAAACTTTTAAGCGAGGCAACACTTTCAGAAGGTACGTGACTGCGGCATGGGCGTTCAATGTGAATACGAGATTTGGACTCGATTACAGAGAGATAATTCGAAATCGCAGTTCGCCTTATAGTATACTAAATCCTTATTTTCTAGATCCTATATTTTAGATTTTCAAAGAAGTTTGAAACACAACTTGACGTTCCTCGAGGCGTAGCGCCGCCGAACAGATGGTGATGGGCAGGAGAAACTTCCAAAGGAAAAAACTTTTGTAACTACCTCATGATTGCTTTTGCCGAAGTCAGTCGCGACTGTTCAAAATGACTTTTCCCTTGGTTGATATCCGATATTGGTCGCGAACTATGAACACGGATAAGGATGTAGAGCCCGGATATAATGACCATTATCGCTAATGTATACTCTACGCGGCCAAGAATGACGTTTTGTCCATTAATTGAAAATTTGGAGAAAATAAAGACTGTAGTTCATTCCAATTATCAATAAAAATCAACAAACTATCCCGCGCAAAGTATATATAAGATATAAGTTGTGTAAGATGTGCCTATCATTTGATGATCGATTGATAGGCGTGCATCCCATAGTTGAGATTGCATTGATAATGGTAATAGTGATTCATTCATTCGGTTTCCCCATTTTGTTCTAGGCCTATAGTTAACACATCTTAGCAAAAATACCTCTGACACCTATATTGTAGTTCCGGTAGATTAAGAAATGATAAACAAAGAACAAAAAAATGTTTAAGGAACCGTTAAAAATAAACTGGCAAGTTTGGGTCTATCTTCAGCGCATATTTCGATGGTCATCGGTCATAAAATGCCTCGAATTAGCTTGACTAGTCCTGCGGTTTTATGGCCTCGGATCACCAAAATCTACGCCAAATATGAGCACAAACTTGCGCAGTTTATTTTTTAACGGTTCCTAAGTTTGGAGAAACTCGAGTTGGGAAAATAAGAGACGGGGTTTTTTGCCAATTTGATAAGCATAAATACCCCGCCCGTTTAATATTTCTTTATAGGGCTTTTAATTATATGTTTTATGGCCCGATCCTCTTTCGTCCAGCAGCGCGCCGGGCGTCAGCTACCTGTCCGCGGTGCATTAGGGTATGGTTAGAGACGGCCATAAAACACTGACGGCAGGTACCAAAATATTTTTGAAAATCTGGCGGACAACCCTTGCTCGGTACATCCAGACCTTCTTCGCTGTAAGATTGGAGCAACTGTATCGTTGTCTGGTGCGTCTCTTTAAGCTTTTGCATTACCTCGTCGAATGGCGGATATTCGTTTACCTCCGCAACAGGTTCGCTTCCATCTCCAAAAATCTCTTTCCACTTGGCAAGGGGATTCGGTTCTTCTAGCATAAACTCATGTATGATAGTACCTTCCGAATACGCTAAATGGCCCAGTACCCATAGCGGGTGGCAGCCGCCATTCTTTGTAGGAAAGACCACTGCTGCGTCCTTCATATCTTCAATCAGTGGTAGAACGATTTCCATGTTCGCTTCCAAGTTTATCCTAATCAGTTCCTTAGAATTCATTGTTATTCTCCTTATGTTTTCGTTTTGTATTCTGGTCCATCATTCTCTTATGCTTGGACTATGCGGAACCTTGAATACTCGAATATTGTTTCGGATTTCGCACGATTTGCGTTGTCGCTAAGCGATTGGCGTCGCACTTGTATTCCACATTTGAATTTATCATAACCGTGTCAGCGTTGCTTCAACGAGACCTCTAATCCTTGCATTAAGTTGCCTCGGCATGGCTACGAACTCGTTCCAGCATAAATCCCCAGCCAGTTGACAGCCCTTCACGATGCTCCGATTCCAATAACCCAAAAGCCGTGTGCCGAAATGTCAAGAGGGTTTTGCTACCAGCTTCCTTCAGTCGGTACTGAACGTTGGAAACAGCGGCGTAAGACATAAAAAGAGGGCCAGTAATCTCGAGCAATGTTGGCCGCTTGATTGCTTGTACATGCCCCCAAAAATGTCCATTGTCATCTCCCAGATCTCGGTACCAGCGTCCACCTGGCCAGGGCTCAATCTTCATCGACAATGCATTTCCGTCCGGGGATACATTAAGCGGCCCGATTTGTTCTAAAAGCGCGTTAAAGGCTATTTCCAGTGAAGCGTCAATATCAATCTTTTCCTCAATCTTGATCGAAAGCTCCTCATGAAAGTTTGTCAATTCAGTCATAGTATGCGACCTCCTATATGTGAACCAGCTTAATTATTTTTTTTACTGTTACTACCATATTGACCGACTCTTGCTTTTGCCTCGGCGGCGATCTTTATGCGCTTGAGCTGGCCTTTCCAGTATTGCTCATAAGTATTTACCCAATCATGCACAGGCTTAAGACCTTGAGCGTTTGTTCGGTATAGTCGCTGGCGACCTAACGAACGGATACTAACCAGGCCAACTTTCTTCAATACTCGCAAGTGTTTTGATACGGATGGTTGGTCCAGGTTGAGCATCGCAACCACTTCATTTACGGGGCGTTCCTGAACTGCCAAGAAATCAAGAATCGCCCTACGCCGAGGCTCTGCCACAGCGTTAAATACATCTGATGTAGTGGTTGCGCGTGCCATTACGTCTATAATATTCCGATATGGGAATATATCAAGGGGTTTTTTTATTATTTGTTTTCATTTTAAATATAATGTTGCAAAGTCAGGGCAAAGGATAAACGGTTACTTTCAACGCCACTCTGAAGATAAGTCGTTAAGAATAATGAACTATATTAAAACATGCTCTGAGAGATTCTGCTTTCAATCGAGGAGAATTAACGTGAATTGCCAATCGTTATATGCACGCAACAATGAGAGATAAAATTGATCGCAACTACAAGAATCTAGAAAGTCTAAAAGATTCACTTATCAGGAATATCTCACGTCTATCTCAGGAACAACTTCAGAAAAGACCGTCCCCGCAATCATGGAATTTAATAGAATTAGTGACCCATCTGATGTATGTAGAAAATTACGCTCTTACACAGTTAAAAAGCAATTTAGATAAAAATATCAAAAAATCCGTAATGGATAGAATTCGTTTCTTTATCGTTCGGCGAATATTGTCATTAAATGTAAAAATTAAAGTTCCTGTAAAAGCGCTAGATCCAATTGATTGTGATCCTAATTTAGAGAATACATTATCAGAATGGACACAGTGTAGGTTCAGCAATTATGGGTGAATGAAACGCATCCTCAATAGTTGGTAGTTTGAGGCTAATTACCCTTGATTAGATAGTTTAAGGAACCTCAATTCCGGTATTATTTTGTAGAATATTTCATCAAAATTGTACGAAGAATAATTTTATGAATATTCATAACTATTTAAAATGGATGATGTTGCAAATTCACCCATAATTGCTGGAATAAGTGCCTAAAGTGGTCATGGCAGATATGCTATCCAAAATTCAATGTGAAATTTGGATAGAAGATATAAAGATGGATGCGCAATAACGATCTTTATAGTATCAATTCATTTGCTACGAGCTATAGTCATCCCATAAAGTGTTTTCACAAAAGTGGTGGAATCGCCTGGCTAGAGATCAAGCCCAAGCTCTAGCTTCGTTGCCTCGTTGATATTGTCCATGGACCATGGTGGATCCCAGACCACTTCAATGTCTACCGTTTTGACGCCACCAAGGGAGTTAAGGGTATACCGAATTTCCTCCATCAATTGAGGGCCATATGGACAAGCCGGAGTCGTGAAGGTCATTTCAATGTATATATTACCATCATTATTTTCAATTTTGTAAACTAACCCCAAATCCACGATACTCACACCGATATCAGGATCATATATTGGTCTAATCAACTCTTTAATTTCGTCCGCGGTTAATTTACACGGTTCAGAAATTTCTTTCTTATTTGCTGTTTTAGAAAAAAACATGATTTACCTCAACTCGTTTTTTGTGTTTCGTGGGGCTTTACTTTGAAATCTTTTGAAAATTCACGGACGTAGTTCCAAGGCTTTCTTTTGTAATAAGGAGGTGTGTAAAAATAAATTGGTCATCTTGGCGCTGATATTTGTGGATAATTTCATTGATCTGATTGAACGGAACCGCAGGAATAGCAGATGCTATTTTGAGGGTTTCGTGATTGAATAGCAAGGAAATTATCCGGAAGATCAGATGCGAAATGTTCAATTTAGTTTTACACACCTCCTAAGCTCATATAAAGGGTCAAATGGAGTTTTTCCCCTTGGGTGATTATCTCAGGGAGAATTTATCTATCCCCGCTGGGGAATAAACCAAAGATGAAACGCACTCCCTTCAGGTAAAAATATGTTACTCTTAATTTTTAGAGGCTCATTTTTAACTGAAAGTTCTTTTCCAAAAGTTTACATTGAAACTTCTACTTTTTTCTCACTGCTTAGTGTTTTATTCTGAAATGCTTCTAAAGACAGACTATAGATGAATTTCATTAGCTGGTCCTGAAAGTGAAAAACGGGTTCTTTAATATTGCAATGCGGTTCTTGGTAACAAACGTAGTTTTCGCATGTACAAGGTGTTAAATGGATAGGCCCTTCCAAGGCTTCGATTACTTCGCCAAAAACAATGTTGTATAGGGCAGCTTTTAGGCGGTAGCCTCCTTTGGCACCCTGTATTGATTCAACCAGGTCTTTTTTCGCCAGTGCTTGCAGAACTTTACCAAGTGCTTCCGATGGAATATGGTAGCGCTTCGCTATTTCTTTACTCGTCGTTAACTTATCGGCTCCGATATTCGCCATATGCAAAAGTGAAATCAACCCGTATTCAACCTTTTTACTTAATTTGATCATAAATATTAAATTTTGAAGTAACAACTCTCACAACTGCACCCAATTTCAGCTGAATGGGAAACCATTTTGCCTTCATATACTATTCTGTAGAAGCACGCTCTGACTTACCTTTAAGTGCCGCCAGCATGGCGTGCCATGAAAGCGTCGCACATTTAATGCGCATTGGAAACTCGCAGACGCCAGATAAGACTGCCAATTGATCCAGTTGCTCAAGTTCTAATGGATCATTAATTTTCTCGGTGAGCATTCGATGGACGCGTTTAAACAGTTGTTCGGCTTCCTTGATCGTTATTCCTTTTAGTTTTCCTGTCATCAATGAAGCTGATGCCTTAGAAATAGCACAACCAGAACCCGAAAAACTAACATCTTCAATGATGTCATTATTTATCCGCAAAAAAACTTCGAACCGGTCTCCACATAATGGATTATACCCTTCGGCATGATGGGTAGCATCCTTCAGTTCTTTAAAATTTCTGGGCTTCCGATTATGGTCAAGAAGCACTTCCTGATAAAGTTCTTGTAACTCTGACATGATCAACTAAACGTTTTAAAAATTTTAGGTATAGTTGCAGCAAGCAAATCGAGCTCTTCTGCCGTATTATAAAATGCTAAGGAAACTCTTGCGGTTGCGGTTAGTCCGAGTCGTTGCATCAGAGGCTGAGTACAATGATGTCCGGCCCTTATCGCGATGCCATGATGATCTAGAATTGTGCCGATATCATGTGGATGTATTCCTTTACATACAAAAGATATAACACTTGCTTTTTCTTGTGCGTTACCGATTATGCTCAGGCCGGGGATATCGGACAGTAAGTCTGTACCATATTTTAACAAAAACTTCTCATACCTTCCAATCGTATCCATGCCAATAGTTGAAATGTAATCAATGGCAGCGCCTAGGCCAATGGCACCTGCGATATTTGGAGTACCTGCCTCGAACTTAAACGGCAAATCATTATATGTGGACAATTCGAAGCTAACCGATCGAATCATATCTCCACCACCCTGACATGGAGGCATCGTCTCTAGATATTTTTCCTTTCCGTAGAGTACTCCTATACCTGTAGGTCCAAATAACTTGTGACCTGAAAAGGTATAAAAATCACAATCAAGTGACTGCACATTTACAGCTAGATGTGGTATTGCTTGGGCTCCGTCAATTAATACCGGAATTTCGAATTCATGGGCTTTATCAATCATCCGTTTTACTTGATTGATTGTCCCTAAAGTGTTTGAAACATGTACTATCGCAACCAATTTTGTGCGTTCTGACAGCAGTTTTTCGTACTCATTTATGAGAATTTCGCCTGTGTCAGTAATAGGAATAATGCGGAGTTCCGCTCCCGTATTTTGACAAAGAAGCTGCCAAGGAACAATATTCGAGTGATGTTCCATTGTCGAAATAATGATTTCATCACCCTTTTTTATCTTCAAATTACCGTAACTGGTGGAGACAAGATTTATTGCTTCGGTTACGCCCCTGACAAAAATTACTTCCCGCGAATTTTGGGCGTTAATGAAGGATTTTACCTTATGGCGAGCCTTCTCGTATAAATCCGTAGCCTCAGCACTTAAACAGTGGACTCCTCGGTGAATATTGGCATTATTATTCTCATAGTACTGAGAAGACGCCTGAATTACGGCTTGGGGCTTCTGAGTCGTAGCGGCATTGTCCATGTAGACCAGTGGTTTCCCATAAATTTTCCGCTTTAATATAGGAAAATCATTCCGAATTCGTTCGACCTCGAACAATCCTGAATAGTCTTTTGCCTCACTGGGAGCGGGCTTTTGTTGGGTTATTGACATAGTGTGCTCTTTTGCAGAAGCGGGTTAAACCTGGTGGTCACGAAAATGGGATATTAGTAAATCATCAATTTCTTCTTTGATTTTTGCGATACTGATTTTCTCTAGGGCTTCACCAGCGAAGGCGTAGGTGAGAATAGAATGAGCTTGCCCGTAATCAAGTCCTCTTGACCTGAGGTAAAACAATGCTTCTTCATCCAATTGCCCTACTGTTGCACCGTGTGTGCATTTTACATCATCAGCAAAAATTTCTAATTCAGGTTTCGTATTAATTTTTGCTTCATCCGACAGCAAGAGAACTCTGTTCGTCTGCTTGGCATCGGTCTTTTGAGCATCGGGATGAACATATATTTTTCCATTGAATACCGCTGATGACTTCTCATCTAGAATCCCTTTATAAAGCTCATGACTGTTACAGCTGGGCTTGGCGTGATCAATCCTTGTATGATTATCGATGATCTGTTGATTAGTGCCGAGGTAAAGGCCATTTAGCGTACATTCGCACTTTTCACCATCGAGGGCAGCGTTAATATTACTTCGGGTTAGTTTACTCCCGATGGCAATGGAGTTAGATACAAATTCGCTGCCACGATCTTGTACAACTTGCATCGTGCTAAAATGAAATGCCTTAGGACTTTCACGCTGGATCTTACAATGTTCAACGCGAGAATAGGTTCCGAGAATTAATTCGGTTACAATATTATTAAAATAGCAACTCCCGTTAACCCCGGCATAACTTTCGATGATGGTGGCAGCGCTATTTTCGCCAACGATGATTAAGTTACGTGGATAGGCAGCCGTATTTTCCTCGGATCCCGAATTAACATAGAGTAGTTGCACAGGTTTCTTTAAAGACGTGTTGTCCGGAATTCTGACAACAGCAATGTGGTTAATAAACGCAGCGTTTAGCGCTGTAAAAACATTTTCTCTCCTATCAGAAAATTTGGTCAAGTAATTGCCGATCAAGTCTTCGTGGTCGCCAATTAATGAAATTTCATCGATAATCGCTGGCTTAGATAAATTGGTATCGGTAGACAAATTTGGTCTGAACACCCCGTCAACAAAAACCAAGCGATAGCAATCCAATTGGTCGAATGTGAATTGGGAGATCGTGTTCCTATCAGCGGAGTCGGCTGGGCTTGAGGGTTGTTTAAATTTTATCTTCCGGAATGATGAAATATCAGTAAATCGCCACTCTTCGTCACGTTTTGAAGGGAATCCCAAAGCTGAAAATTTTTCAAACCCCCGTTCCCTTACCCTTTTAAGCCAATCAGGAGCGGAATTCCGATGTTCTAAATCGGTAAACTGCTCCTTGAAACAATTCGTATTATCGGCGCATTGACTCATACAGCGGCCTCCTCCATCAGCGTTGTTCTATCGGCCTTTTCTTTAATTTTGTCGTACCCAGATTCCTCAAGCTCTAGCGCGAGTTCTTTCCCGCCCGATTTCACGATTTGACCGTTGTACAAAACGTGGACAAAATCCGGAGTTATATGGTCGAGTAACCGCTGATAGTGAGTAACAATTATCACCGCGTTATCTGGTTTTCTGAAATGTTGCACGCCAGATGCTACTATTTTCAGAGCATCGATATCCAGCCCCGAATCGGTCTCATCGAGGATAGCCAAACTTGGATTAAGGATTTGGAGCTGGAAAACTTCGTTTCGCTTTTTTTCGCCACCAGAAAATCCTTCGTTGACAGACCGGTTTATTAAACTTTGGTCGATTCCCAAAAGAGCCATTTTTTCTTTAACCATCTTAAGGAAATCAGTCGCCTCAAGGGGCTCTTGACCATGATGCTCTCGTATCGAATTTAAGGCAGCCCTCAAAAAATAGGTACAACTAACACCTGGAATTTCGACTGGATACTGAAATGCCATAAACAAACCTTCGCGAGCGCGCTCTTCAGGATCCATTTCAAGGAGATCCTTATCGTTGAATTTGACAGCTCCTTTTGTTACCATATAGCTATCACGTCCAGAAAGGACTTGGGCAAGAGTGCTTTTTCCTGAACCGTTTGGTCCCATTATCGCATGAATTTCGCCTTTCTTTACCGTAAGGTTAACTCCCTTTAGAATCTCTTTCTCCTCTACGCGAGCGCATAGATCTTGTATTTCGAGCATTATCTAGTCTCCAAAGTTAATGTATTTTAGTGTCGCAAATATGCCTAAAATTGGCTTAGACTCCTCTGCCGCATTGGCTTAACCGTTATCAATAGGCAATTATCCAACGCTGCCTTCCAAACTTACCTCTAACAATTTTCTTGCTTCTACGGCAAATTCCATTGGTAGTTCACGGAATACTTCTTTACAAAAACCATTAACAATCATTGACACGGCGTCTTCCGTTGAAATTCCTCGCTGTTGGCAATAAAATATTTGGTCCTCTCCGATTTTCGAAGTTGATGCCTCATGCTCAACTTGTGAAGACGTATTTGCAACCTCAATGTAGGGAAAAGTGTGGGCGCCACATTCTTGACCAATCAACATTGAATCGCATTGAGTATAATTACGTGCGTCCGTTGCATTTTTTAAAACCTTGACCAGCCCGCGGTAAGAGTTTTGCCCGTGTCCGGCGGAGATGCCTTTTGAGACAATATTGCTGCTCGTGTTTTTTCCGATATGAATCATTTTTGTTCCAGTATCGGCTTGTTGGTAATTATTGGTCAGAGCGACTGAATAAAATTCACCGGTCGAGTTATCACCTTTCAAGGTTACACTTGGATATTTCCATGTTATCGCGGAGCCGGTTTCAACCTGAGTCCATGAAATCTTAGAATTAGCCCCTTCGCATTTTCCCCGCTTGGTCACGAAATTATAGATTCCCCCTTTTCCATTTTTATCACCAGGGTACCAATTCTGTATGGTTGAATATTTGATTTCTGCATTGTCCAGGGCGATTAATTCTACCACAGCTGCATGAAGCTGATTTTCGTCTCTCATTGGTGCTGTGCAGCCCTCAAGATAGCTAACATAACTATCTTCCTCCGCGATAATAAGCGTTCGTTCAAATTGGCCCGTGCCGGCGGTATTTATTCGGAAATAAGTTGATAGTTCCATTGGGCAACGCACGCCTTTGGGGACATAACAGAAGGAGCCATCGCTAAACACAGCAGAATTCAGTGTGGCAAAAAAGTTGTCTCTGTAAGGCACGACCGTACCCAAGTATTTTTTGATAAGATCCGGGTGCTTATGCACTGCCTCCGAAAACGAACAGAAAATTACCCCAATACCTTCCAGCTTTTTTTTGAATGTTGTTGCGACCGAGACACTATCAAAAACAGCATCAACAGCGACGCCGCTCAGTCGCTTTTGTTCCTGCAGGGGAATTCCTAGCTTTTCATACGTTTTGAGCAATTCTGGGTCCACTTGGTCGAGGCTTTCAAGTACCTGCTTGCGTTTCGGGGCAGCGTAATAGATGGTATTTTGATAGTCCACAGGTGAATAGTATACATTCGGCCATTTGGGTTCTTCCATCGTTAGCCAATGTTGATACGCTTCCAGCCGCCATTCCAAAAGAAAATTGGGCTCGTTCTTCTTGGCAGATATTAGACGGATAATATCCTCATTAAGCCCTGGGGGTGCAGTATCTGTTTCGATGTCCGTCACAAACCCGTATTTATATTCCTGACTGGTAAAGGTTTCGATAATATCTTCTGGCGAATCGTCCACCTCAGGCTTTACCGGAATACTCTGTTCCTCTTTTATCAAGGTGTTCATTTTCAACCTCACTGTTGTTATTCTTCATTATCGTTACTTACATTCTTAAGCGGTAATTTAATTTACGATTAATCTCGTAAATTAAAGCGGCAGTACTCACTCATTTCAATTTTCATAATCTGAAGTTAGGAACCGTTAAAAAAGAAACTATTTCCTAATTATACCGGAAAATACGACAAAATTAGTCGTATTTCAAATTTAGGCAAACCAGAAAACCTAATGAGAATACTATAGATAACCTATATCTTATTTTCTCTAAAGGAATTAGAGAAAACCTGTGATCTTGAAACAGACCGAAAATCGTTTGTGCTCAAAACATTGGGCGCCCAGGAACCAGTGAATTTAGCCGGAAATCCTATAATTTTGAATGTTCTTATTCAGCCCCATTTTTTGGATACGAGAAAAAAGAGTTGTTGCTTTCATTCCCAAGAGCTCGGCCGCTCCTCCTGCACCATAGATTTTCCAATTACATTGATCTAAAGCAGCTAAGGTATTATCACGCATATATTGATTCATCTGTTGTTCAGAAAGAATCAATTTTGGTTTGCCATTGCGGAATTCGGTTGATGAATCAACTTTTTCATTTGATTCTTCTAAGGCTGGGACAAGGTTAAATTCAAGCATACCGCATTGGGCCGTGATAATGGCGCGCTCAATGACATTTTGCAGCTCGCGAATATTGCCCGGCCAATTATATTTCTGCAGGTCGATTATATTGCGTTGAGTTAAATGGGCTCCCTGACAATTCATTTTTTTTGCGAAAAGCTTCACAAAATGGGCTGCCAGAAGCGGGATATCTTCCTTGCGGGAGCGCAATGGCGACACTTCCAAAGGGAAAATATTGAGTCGATAAAAAAGGTCTTGACGAAATCGTCCGTTTCCAATTTCTTCTTTGAGGTCTTTATTTGTAGCTGCAATAATTCGCACATCCACATTTCGCGTTTTTACTTCCCCTACTTTCTCATATTGGTTCTCCTGAAGCACTCGCAATAGTTTGCTTTGTAAGTCAAGAGGGATTTCGCCGACTTCATCTAAGAGCATGTTTTAAAATAGTTCACTCTTCTTAATGTCCCATGTTCAAGCCATCTTTTAACGGTTGAATCACGACCTTAACATAGAAATATTTCAATATTCCTATCTTCC
>JAVJHY011504131.1:0-12689 GCA_035593235.1 Phascolosoma agassizii | reverse complement strand
CCCCCGCACCATGGCGGCCGACAAGGAAAAACTGTTCAGCGAAGGCGCACAGGAACACTGGTTCGAGGCCTACGAGATCCTGCACGCGGAAGCGCCCGTGCACCGCATTCCGGGCGAAGGCACCGGCCCCGGCTCGGACGCCTTCATCCTCTCCAAATACACGGACATCGCCCGCGTCGTGAAGGACACGGTTCGGTTTCCCCCGCCCCGCTATGCGAAGCTGCCCAAGGATCCGAATCCGACCAAGACGGTGGTGACGCCGCGCATGAACGCGATGGTCGCTTCGATCATTTCGTTGCGGCCCAATCCGGATCTGTGGAAAGCGCACCGCCAACAGCTCACGGACCCCTGGGTCGGGCCACGCGGTTCGTTGCGACACACGGACCTCGTCACCCGCACCGTGGACGCGCTGATCGACAACTGGGCCGAACGCGGCCAGGTCGAGTTCGTGGGCGAGTTCGCGGCGCCGCTGCCGGCCACCGTGATGACCACGATCCTGGGCTTCCCGCTGGAAGACAGGTCCCAGCTCGACCGCTGGTCCAAGGCCCAGGTACGGCCCTTCGTCTATGGGCGCGGGCACCGGAACCTGCTGTCGCCGGGAGAGGAAGCCGAACAGGCCGAGGTCCTGCGCGAGTTCACCGAGTACGTGCAGGAGCAGGTGACTCGGAAGAGAGCCAACCCCGCGGACGACATGATCTCGGACTTGACCCAGGTGACCTACCCCGCCCTGGATCGGAAGCTCACCGACATCGAGATCATCGGCATCGTCTATGCCATGCATCTCGGAGGTCTGGAGACCACCCAGTACGCGATCGCCGAGCAGGCGCAGCTCCTGTGCGAGCAACCTTCGGTGTGGGACACGCTGAAGCGCGATCCGTCTCTGGTCCGGCGCTTCACTGAAGAAGCGATGCGACTTCGCGCCCCGACCCAAGGGCTCTCCACCCGGATGACCACTCAAGACGAGGAGTTCCAGGGGGTCCGCGTCCCGCCGGGATCAATCCTGCATCTGCGATGGGGAGCGGCCAACCTGGATCCCGATGCGTTCGAGTGCCCCCACGACCTGAAGCTCGATCGCCGCAGCCCGGCAAAACACCTCACCTTCTCCCAAGGTCCGCGTTCGTGCCCTGGCGCGGGGATCTCTCGGCTCGAGCAGAGCATCGCCTGGACCAAGCTGCTGCAGCGAGTCGAAGGGTTCGAGTATGCGCCGGGGAATACGTTCTTGCATCAGCCGGGCATCATGCTCGGCACCCTCGAGCTGAAGCTCCACTTCCGCAAACATCGGTAGCTGGAGCCTGCCCTCTCGCCCCAGAACGGAGCACGGAGCACGAACGCCATTGCCCCCCAGCGAAGCTTGGAAGCAGCTCAGCACTCGCTACTTGTTCGAGAGCCCATGGTTCAACGTGAGGCAGGATCGCGTTCGCCTACCGACCGGGACGGAGATCCCGTTCACGATGATCGAAAACCATGGCTATGCGATGGTGGTGCCCTTGCTCGATGATGGTCGGGTGCTGCTTGAAAGGGTCTACCGCTACACGATCGGCGGCGCCTTGCTCGAGTGCCCGGCAGGGGGCCTCGATGGCGACTCGCCCGAAGTTGGCGCAGCCAGGGAACTCCGAGAAGAGACCGGTTACGTGGCCGAGAACCTCGCAGCGCTGGGCTCGTTCTACGGTGGCGTCGGCATCAGCAACGAGCGCTTCCACATCTTCCTCGCCACAGGTCTGCGGCGAGAGGGCGAACCGACCCTCGAAGAAACCGAGCAGATCGAACTCAACTTCATGCCCTTCGAGCAGGCCCATGACTGGGCCCTGACAGGGCGGATCCCGCATTCACCTACAGCCTTCTCGCTCATTCTCGCGGCTCGCGCCCTGGCCAAGGTGGCCTCCTAGCGGTGCTGGGGATGCCGCCCCTCGAAGCGTTCTAGCCTTCGTCGAGCCGCGCGATCTGCTTCTGGTTTGCCGTCATCCGATAGGCCGCGTCAATTCGGGCCACCACAGCTTTCCAATCCATCCGCGAGAGGTCGAGCCAGACCCCGATCCAGCCTTTGGGGCCAAGGTAGGCCGGCACGTGGTAGAGAACCGGATCGAGTTCTACGAGTTCGTCCTGATCGCCCAGCGGCGCCCGAAGATTCAGAGCGAAACGGCCGTCCCCATGGTGATCGTCGAGGATGTATCCGTAGCGCTTCTTGGCCACATAGATGGAAAGATGCTGCCCGCCGTCGACCCGACCGTCCGGGAGTGATTCGCAGAACTCGACCACCCGGGCTCCTCGTTTCTCGATCTGGGCGCGTGTGGCACGTCTCGTAGAAGGGGACATCTCATTCTCCCGTGGCGATGGATCCGCTGCACTCGACCCGAACGACACTCCTGGCAGCCAGAGTGTGCCATGATCGCGAAGTTGCCCACTGAAGGAACCTCATGATCACTCGGGTGTCGAACGAGCAGATCGTTCGGGAAGGAAATCGTTTCTCGAGAGCCTTGGATGCCGCCGGCGTCGAGACGCGCGGGGTCGTCGCGGCCTTGTTGCCGAACGTGCCGGAGTTCCTGTACGCCTATCGAGGCGCCGGTTGGTCCGGACGGGTCTGGACGCCGATCTCCGCCCACTGGAGTGCGGACGAGGTCTGCTACGTGGTGGAGGATTCTGGGGCCCAGGCCTTCATCGCTCATGTCGAGTTCAGCGAGACTGCCGAAGCCGCCGCGAAGTACGTCCCCGAGCAAGGCCGTTTCTGTGTCGGTGGCGCAATCCCCGGCTTCCGGCCCTTCGAAGAAATCGGCTCCTTCGACGACGCCGATCTCGAGTCGCCCCTCGCCGGGGAGACCATGCTGTATACGTCCGGCACCACCGGCCGACCGAAAGGTGTGATGCGCCCTCATGCCGCGGACCAGCCGCCGCCGGGCGCAACGGGCCAGGCCGGCAAGATGATGCTCACGATGTTTGCGGGCGAGGCCGCCAGCGGCCCTCACTTGGTTGCAGCCCCGCTATATCACGCCGGCCCGAACACCTACTGCGAAGGTGCGGTACTGCTGGGTGCGGACATCGTTCTCTTGGACCGGTGGAACGAAGGGGAGTTCCTGCGCGCTGTTCAGCAGGAGTCGGTGGTGTCGACCTTTCTGGTCCCGACACACTTCGTGCGTTTGCTTCGCCTCCCGGAAGCAACCCGGCAGCAGACGGACACGTCGAGTCTTGCCCTGGTGATCCACGGTGCGGCGCCGGTATCGATCCCCGTCAAGAGAGAGATGATCGAGTGGCTAGGCCCGATCCTCTTCGAGTTTTACGGAGGCACCGAGGGCGGAGGCGTGGGCATCGGATCCGAGGACTGGCTCGCCCATCCGGGCTCGGTAGGCCGCCCGAACCCAGGCCTCGAGCTCTCCATTCTCGATGCAGACGGCGCACCCTGCCCGACCGGCAGCCAGGGCGAGGTCTTCTTCCGCGCCGATCAAAAGTTCAAATACAAGGGAGACCCAGAGAAGACGGCGGCCAACCGCCGGGGCGACTGGTTCACCCTGGGCGACATCGGCTACGTCGACGAGGAAGGCTACCTGTACCTCTGCGATCGGCGCGCGGATGTCATCATCTCTGGCGGCGTGAATATCTACCCGGCCCAGATCGAAGGGGCTCTGCTGGGCCACCCGCAGGTGGCCGACTGCTGCGTGATCGGGATCCCGGACCCAGAATGGGGAGAAACGGTCCACGCGGTCGTTCACATGGAGGCCGGCGGTTCCCTCGACGCCGATTCCCTCCGCAGCTTCTGCCGCGACCACCTCGCCGGCTACCAGATCCCTCGCAGCGTCGAGTTCGTCGACGAACTCCCCCGCACCGACACTGGAAAACTCGCCCGCCGCCTGATCCGCGACCAGGTCCGCGGCACCACCCCCTAGCCCCCCCCAGCCCTCTGGGTCCCTCCACCCGAGCCTCTCACGCCTTCCGGGCAACTTCCGCGTCGTTCGGGGCGGGGTCGGCGACCGGGTTCGCTCCGCTCGTCTCCTCTGCATCCGAGTCGCACGGACAGGACCTTCTCCGATGGATCCAGGCACCGAGGCGACCTGGTCTTCCAGGTCCAGTCGTCGATGGGCCACTCTGCTGGCCTGGTCGCACTTGCCCAAAGAGCGTCGCTCGTCTCCGGGAACCCGGCCACCGACCTGTACCTCGTTGTCACGCGAATCGCAGGGGCCTCTTCGGCGTCTGTCCTCGAAAGCCATGAAGCGATGCGGAAGAGGCCCCGGCGATTCGCACAGCTGGCTAGGTCCTGCTCGGCAGCGGGTACCGGAGCGAGCGACGCTCTTGTGCAATCCGTGGAATGCCGAGCCCTTGGCCCATCGGCGCCTTGCCCGGCACACCTAAGCTCCTCGGTGCCTAGATGGGAAGGACCGGGCGCGAGTTCGCGAACCTCGGTGCAGAGGAGACGAGCGGAGCGACCCGCTCCCGAGCCCGCCCCGCACAACGCGAAAGACGGCCCGTCGTGGTTTGGATGTGCGCGCCCGACCAGCGCATCCGCTGGGGCCCTCCGCGCCTACACCGAACGCGCGATGAGTTGGCAGTGGAGCCAGGGCGTGGCGGGAAGGCTGAACGCAGAGCGGGTGGGGGGTGGGGGGTTAGGCCAACCCTGAGTCGTCGAACTCGAAGCCTTCTCGGGTCATCAGGAGGCGGTGGCGAGGGCCGGGGAGAGCGGCGTTCTTGGTTTCGTAGCCCGCATCGCCCTCCCACAGAACCGCAATTCCGTCTCCACATTTCGCCATCTCCGTGACGTAGTGACGCGGACCCGTCTGGCCTAGACCTGCCAGCGCCGCATCGACTTCGTCGTACTGACTCAGGTAGTGCAGCGTGACGAAAGTCGGCGGGACCAGCTCGATCTCCTTGGACTTCTGTTTCTGCAACGCATCCGCGGGTCGAATCCACTGGCTCTCGGTGATTTCGCCGTCGTCGATCGTCACCTGGGCTTCGGGCGCTCGGCTGGCGTAGAACCAGGTCGAGAAACGTTTGATCTCGACGGGAGGCGGCGTCCAATGTGAGAACCAGACCAGGGTCGCCGGGTCGATTTCGAGGGAAGCCTCTTCCATCGCCTCCCGGCACGCGGCGATTCGGGCACGCTCTTCGATGGGTTGATCCGGCGAACCATCTTCGTCATCGATGCGACCCCCGGGAAAGACCCACATCCCGCCGAAAGCAATCTTCGAGTTCTTGCGCAGCATCAGAGTCTCGACCCCATCCGCAGTGTCGCGGAGCAGGGTCACGGTTGCGGCGCGGATCAGAACCGTGGCGTCGCCTTTCCCGCCCGAGATCCGCTTCTCATCGAAGACGGGCTTCGTGTCATCTGCCATCGAGTTCTCCAGCCTGGCTCGGGGTCTGTTCTATCGGGGATGCGGTGTGGGTTGAGCATCTGGACGGGCCTGGGCATCGGTCCCGCCGTCGCAGAAGATCAGGGAGCCCACGAAGAACCGCGCGTCCGGACCCAACAGGAAGGTGAGCAAGCTCGCGATCTCTTCGGGCTGGCCGGAGCGACCGATCGGCACCGGGAACGCGTCCATGTGCGGTCCGATGATCTTGTCCGCTCGGCCCTCGGCAATCATCGCCGTTTCGGTCTTCCCGGGTGCAATCGCGTTCAGGGTTACGCCCTGGCCAATCCAATCTTCGGTCGGCGCATTGCGCCGAATCCAGTGGGCCAGCGCGGTCTTGGTTGCGGGATAGCAGAGAATCGAGCCAACCTCGTCCCCGACTGCACGCGCAGCCTCCTCGTCCCCGGCCAAACAGGCTTCGACGAGCTGCATCGGAACACCCGGCACCGTGGTGGTCGAGTTCGAGCTGATCCCGACGGCAGCGCCGGCCTCACTCTTTGCGAGGGCTTCACGCAGCCCCTCGAAGAGCTGCACGCTGCCAAAATAGTTCAGACTGACGACCAGGCTGCCGGGGCGACCGGGGAGGCCCGAGAGGCCGGCGCAGGGCACGAGGCCGTCGAGGGTTCCGTCGCAGGCTTTCAAGATCTCGTCGATGGCCTGGCGACGGCCGTCGACGGTGGAAAGATCACTGACGATGTCGGAGCTCTGGACGTCGACACCGATGACGCGATGCCCTGCGGTCGTCAGTTGCTTCGCAGTTGCAGCGCCGATGCCGGACGCGGCTCCCGTGATCGCGTAGGTCTTCATGTCGCCTCCTTGCCCAGGGTTTCGGGCCGTTCGAGGGGATTGCGGTGGCTCGTCTTCGGGGTGTCAGGGTGTACCACACATCCCAGACCCCAGGGGCCGTGTCCAGCAACCGACCGACGCCCATCCGCTCGTGGGACCGTCCGGGCCTATCCACCCGGTGAGCGCGACAGGCCGGCAACGATGCATGACCGGGCCCCCCGAACCTAGGTACGAATCGAACTCGCGAACCTTCACTTCTCGGGTCTAGCGAACTGCAACACATCCCAGTGTTCGGCCATCATGCCGTCTTCGACTCTGAAGATCTCAGCCGTGTGACTCAGGCGCGGAGTCCCGGGCACCAACCCGCCGCTCCACTCGAGCAAGAGCCACACCATGTCGTCTTCGGCGTTCATCAGTTTGATTTCGGCCTTCGGCGGGTCGCTCGCTGCATGCATCGCCCGCAACAGAGTCTGAAGGCCTTCGAGACCCTGGGCGACATGGGGATTGTGTTGGATGTAGTGCGGTTTGTAGTACTTGGCCGCAAGATCGGCGTCGCCTCCGTTGATCACCTTCTCGAAGATCTCGCGAACGATCACCTTGTTTCGATGTGCGGTTTTAGACATGGCGGAACTCCTCGGAAATGATTGGACACGGTGTACACTAGGATCTCCCAGCTTTGGAGGGCCGACGAGCTAGATGAGCGAAGAAGAAGTCTACTACGAAGATCTGTCTCCTTTCGCCCTGAGCGAGGCCGACCGAGAGGCCCTCTTGAACGCCCAGGGCGAGTGCACATTCTGCTGGGGCACCAAGGATGGCTCGCCGATGGGCGTGATCATGGCCTATGTGTGGCGCGAGGGACGCATCTGGCTCACCGCGACCAGCCAACGCGCGCGAATAACGGCGCTGCGCCGCAACCCGATGAGCGCGGTCGTGGTGACGAGCGTGGGCAGCACAGAGCCGCCCGGCAGGACGGTCACGGCCAAGGGCCCCTGCACGATCCACGACGACGACGAAACCAAAGCCTGGTTCTATCCGGCCCTTGCCGAGCGCGTCATCCCGGTCGCCGGTCCGGCCCGCGACGCCTTCAACACACATCTGAACTCTCCGCTGCGGGTGGTCATGGAAGTCCAGCCCCAAAAGTGGATCAGTTGCGATGCGGCCAAGATGATGGGCCAGTCCTTTTCGGAACTCGGCGTCAGCTAGGAGCCCGCACGGGCTGCGGTAGGAAGCTTCGAAGGGCCGAGGCGCATTGCTGGCCGGGCGCCCGCCCGTGTCCAAGTGGAGCTAGCTGAGCCAAGCAGCCAGCGGCAAGGCATCGGCTTCCGGGAGACGGCGCCGTGTTGGGTTCGGCTCCTCGTAAAGGCGCATCCGCACGGCGAGCTAACGGGTTCGGTCGGGGGTCCGACCATGCGGCGACTGCCCGACTTGGAGCGGCCCAGGGCCGTGCAGGGCGTTCTCCCTGGGCGACATCGTCCGCCCAGCCAGCTGCGCCGGAAGTGCCCCGCCGAGCGAAGGCGGGTGCCAGACCCGGCCTGCGGCGATACGTTCTTGTACCTAGGTGGCGGAACTCCGAGGGAACAAGATGAGAAACCTGGGTCGAATCGGCCTTGCCGCGCTCGGCCGGGCAGGCCTCGGCTTCGCAACGGCCTGCTTGGCTTCCACCGCATGGGCGGCACCTCCCTCTGAAGAGACACCCTACGTTGCAGTCCGCGGCCCGGGCGGCAAGCCCGACCTCAACGGGGTCTGGCGCAGCTTCAATCGTGCCAACGACGACCTCCAAGATCACGGTGCCAAGCCCGCCTTCGCTCTGCGTGAGGGCCCCCACGGCCCGGTACCGGCCAAGGAGGTAGTCGGCTTCGGTGCGGTCGGTGCCGTTCCGGCTGGCTTCGGTGTCGTGGTCGGCAAGGAGATCCCGTACCAGGATTGGGCTCACGGGAAGAAAGCCGAGAACCAGGCGAACTGGTTGACCGCAGATCCCGAAATCAAATGTTTCCTGCCGGGGATCCCGCGGGCCACGTACATGCCTTATCCGTTCCAAATCCTCCAGAACGAGGACGCCCTCTTCTTCAACTACGAGTTCGGAGGCGCGGTTCGAAACATTCACCTCAGCGATCCCGGCCCCGCCCCGCTCGACTCCTGGATGGGCCAGAGCTTCGGCCGTTGGGATGGGGACACGCTGGTCATCGAGACCACCGGCTTGAACGACCAGACCTGGCTCGATCGGGCCGGCAACTTTCATAGCGAGGCGATGAAAGTGACCGAACGTTTCACGCCAACGAGCCCTCACACCATGAGCTACGAGGCGACGATCGAAGACGAAAAAGTCTTCACCCGTCCGTGGCAGATTCGAATGACGCTCTATCGCTTGGTCGGAGACGACGCCCACCTCCAGCAGTTCAATTGTGTGGAGTTTGTCGAGGAGCTCTTGTACGGGCATCTGCGCAAGAAGCCGTTGGATGGAAAGACACCGTGAAGCACCTTCCGACCCGACGCGCCCTCATGGCTCTCGTGGCCTGCCTTGGGTTCGTCGCCGGGCCAGTCTCTGCGGGGGATTGGAAGGCGCCTCGAATGTCCTTCGGAGATCCAGACCTTCAGGGCACTTGGACCACGGCCACCATCACCGGCCTCGAAAGAATGGACGGCATCGACAAGCTTGCTCTCACGCCCGCGGAGGCCGGCAAGATCGAGAACCAGGTCGAGGCGCTGTACGCATCCATCGATGACCTTCCGGAGGGCGAACTGAAGGCGGGTGAGAACGTCGGCGGGTACAACAGTTTCGGGATGGACCCCGGAAACCGGCTAGCCATCGTGAACGGCGAGATCCGAAGCTCATTGATCGTCGATCCGCCGGACGGCAAAATTCCCTACTCGTGGCGGGGCAAGGCAGCGCTCTTGAAACGCTTCTGGCAATTTCGCAAGGCCGATGACCCGGAAGCTCGATTGCTCGGCGAGCGTTGCATCGTCGGTTTCGGCTCAACCGGCGGGCCGCCGATGTTGCCTGTCCTCTACAACAACAACTACCAGATCGTGCAGTCGCCGGGCTTCGTGCTGATCCTGGTCGAGATGAACCACAACGCGCGGTTGATTCGGATCGGCGGCAAGCCTCTCCCGGCCGAGATTCGACCGTGGATGGGAGACTCCGTGGGGCGTTGGGAGGGGAACACCCTCGTCGTCGAAACGAGCCAGTTCCATCCGGGCCAGAGCTTCCGCGGCTCCCTGCGCCACCAGCTCATCATGTCGCCGGATACGAAGGTGGTCGAGCGGTTTACGCGGGTCGGACCCAAAGAGATCCTCTATGAATTCACGGTCGACGACCCGACGGTCTTCACCCAAGCCTGGCGGGCCGAGATCCCAATGATCGAGGCTCAGGGAAGAATCTACGAGTACGCTTGCCACGAGGGGAATTACTCCCTGCCCGGTATTCTTGCGGGCGCCCGCGCAGAAGACTGAGACGAAGGAGACCATCGTGAGATATGCAACAAGCTTGGGGTTCTTGGCCGCCGCCCTCTTGCTAGGCGCGGGCCTCCTCGTCCGACCGGCCCAGGCTCATCATGCTTTCGCTGCTGAGTTCGACGCCGACGCGCCGGTGCTGCTGAAGGGCAAGGTCACCAAGATCGAATGGATCAACCCCCACGCTTGGATTCACCTGGCCGCCGAGCAAGAAGATGGTGCGACGGTAGTCTGGATGGTGGAAGGCGGAACACCGAACACGCTGCTTCGGGCCGGCCTGAGCAAAAACACACTTCCAATCGGCACGCCGATTGTGGTACGCGGTTATCAGAGCAAGGACAAGGCGTGCAAGCCCGCCTGCAAGGCCAATGGGCGCGACGTGACCCTAAGCGACGGTCGGAAGATCTTCATGGGGTCGTCGGGCACAGGAGCACCCCGCGACGGATCCGACCCCCGCGAACGCGTGCGTTAGGCCAGGCGGAAACCGTCAGGCAGCCAGAGAGCGGTCGGCATCCGCAGACCGGTTGGCAGGCAGAAACCGAGCGGCAGCCAGAAAGCGGCAAGCGGCCGGAACCCGCCAACCCAGCCGAAAGTCCAACGGGAGTCGTCAGGAGAACCCGATCCAACGCCCCGCAGCCGCGACGGTCAGCCAGAGGCTGATGGAAGTCACAGCGAGGAACTTCTGGCCCAGAGCTCCGGTGCGGGCGGCAAGCCGATTGCGAATTCCGAACGTGAAGAAGAGCGCTACAACCAGGCCGATCATCTTCACCCAGAAAGCATCACTGTAGTAGCACTTGACGGCCTCGGACAGGAACAGAGGCGTTCCGGTCGCCACCATCAAGAACACGGCGCTTAGCAGCCATGGGCGTGTCTGTTCGAGAAGGTAGGCAACGGGTTGATCGCGCAGACCTGCACCGAGCAGCCGAAGATCGAGCATCAGCACGGCGCCGCCCAGCATGGCCAAGCCGAGCAGGTGCACCGACTCGATCACAGGAAAGAGCCACAGGGACTCCCGGATCGCGACGCCAATCCCGGTCATCTCCAAGTCTTCAAAGAGAGTCAGCGTATCCATGGTTTTAGGGTGCACCTAGCACACAACCGGCAGCCCAGTTCACGAAGGCGGTTTGGGGCTGACGGTCACAATCGAACCAGTTGTACGCAATCATGCGGCCAGCCACGATCACGACGGACCAGGCCACTAGGGAGATCGCACCGGCGGCGCGCACGCGGCCAGGCGGCGACGGGTCCCGATCCCAGCTCTGTCTGCCTTGGCTGACGTGACGGTGATAAAGGCCTGCATTCGCCCCCGCGACCAGCAACATCAGGACCTTGATCCGAAAGAAGAGGCTCTGGTAGGTGCGCACCGGGATCGCGTAAAAGAGCAGTGCTCCCGTCACGACGGCGATCGCGAAGCCGGCCACGGTCCAGGGCAGGACCCGGCTCGTCACTTCCGACACGGGCACCTCGCGAAAGCGCCAACCTAATAGCCGAAGATCAACCACCAGGGTGGTCCCGACGAAGAGCATCAGGGACAAGACATGCGTCGTCTCGATCCATGGATACATGAAGAGCGACTCGTGAAGGGCAATGCTCCACTCGGTCGACGCGAGCCACTCACAGAATCCGAGCAACGACACGACCTAGAGCTTGGGCTCGGGGAGGGCCTCTCCAACGGGCGTGGTCTCCCGCCAGTACTGCTCGTGGCAACCCCGACAGGCCTGGTAGACCTGGCCGCCAGCATCGAAGAGAGCATTGGAGTCCTGGGCGGTGGCTGCGGCCATGGCCAGCCGGCCTGTTCGCGTCAGATCCTGGGAGTACGTGACCCAGTCGGGCCCCATGGCCCGCCCGGGCATCATCAGCAGATTGCCGACTTCGGCCAGGAGAGCGGCATCCTCGTACACCGCCTGCCAACCCTCATTGGTGGTGGGCGCCAACTCGCTGCGCCCCTCGGCGGTGATAATCGTGCCGGCGGAATCCCAGATCCCGTCGGCTGCGGGATCGAGGACGGTGAGCATGAGCTGGCGCGACCCGAGCACCACTTGGTAGGGCGGCGGGTCGGCAACCTTGGCCACAGGGCCGGATTGGCAGCCGCCTAGACCGAAGGTGAGCAGCAAGCTCAACCCAAGGCGGGGCACGAACGGGGATACGTAGAGCTGAGGCCGGGCCGAACTGCGATGAATGTCCACGAGAGCAGCGTAGAGCGCCGAGCGGTCGACGGCGACGCTCCGGGACCGCAAGAACCAGGCGACCCCGACGACGAATGACCGCCCTTGGTCTCGGACCAACTCAGTTCTATCATCGAACTGACTGCGCCTCTCCCCACTTCATCGCGAAGGAGCCCCTGTGGCAACCGCAACCGATTGGAAGAGCACGTCCTGCATCCTCTGCAGCATCAACTGCGGACTCGAAGTTCAGGTCGCCGACGGCCATCTGACCAAGATCAAGGGGGACAAGAAGAATCCCCGATCCCAGGGTTACACCTGCGAGAAACCGGCCCGGTTGGACCACTACCAGAATCACGCGGACCGCCTCGATCGACCGCTGCGGCGGCGACCGGATGGAAGCTTCGAAGCCATCGATTGGGACACGGCCATCTCCGAAGTCGCCGCGAAGCTTGCCGGAATCCGCGACAACTACGGTGGCGAAAAAATTATGTACTACGGCGGGGGCGGCCAGGGGAACCATCTCGGCGGTGCCTACGCAGCTGCGACTCGGAACGCGCTGGGCATCACCCGGAAGTCGAATGCTCTTGCACAGGAGAAGACCGGCGAGGCGTGGGTGGAGGGCCGGATGTTTGGGACCCACACGCACGGCGAGTACGCCGAGGCCGAAGTAGCGGTGTTTCTCGGGAAAAATCCTTGGCACTCTCACGGCTTTGACCAAGCACGAAAGGTGCTCAAAGAGATTGCGAAAGACGAAAAGCGCACGATGATCGTCATCGACCCCCGACGCACCGAACTTGCCTCTCAAGCCGACATCCACCTCCAAGTAAAGCCCGGCGAAGATCCGGCGCTGCTGGCCTCGATGCTCCATGTGATTCTCGCCGAGGGACTGCACGACCACGCGTTCTGCGAACAATGGGTTGCCACAGGTCACCTCGAAGCCCTCAGCGACGCAGTGGCG
>JAVJHY011504021.1:0-12690 GCA_035593235.1 Phascolosoma agassizii | reverse complement strand
GACTTAAAACCGACGTCGTCAAACCAGAGCATGTATCGACCATCCTGCGACTCGTTCTCTCCACCTCCAATAATAAATTGATCGGAATCCAGGTCGTCGAGCTTGACCCAAGCGCTGACCGTCAAAGAGTCCATCCCCTCTAGCTTCGACGTATTAGTGCCCGGGATATCGTTGTCCGGGATGCTTACAAAATCATTCGCCCCATCAAACTTCACCCCACCGTTGATACGCCCTTCGGCCGTAAAGCTCGCCCCGTTCGTGAGCATTCCGTTATTCCCGTTGCCTGAGGCGTCGATCGCATTGGTCCCCGAGGCTTGATCGAATTTCCATTGACCGACTGGACTCGGCAAGGTGGTGGTGGTGATTGGGCCCGCATCGATCGCCAAAAATCCGACCACTTCGGTGGCATGCTCGATTTCCGTGCCGTCCGATTTCTCTTCCTCGACAAAGATCGTGGCGCTGCTAGTGTTGAGCGTCCTGTATCGCACCCCGGCTGGATCTGAGCCATCATAGGTCTGCATACCGGCAACGAAGACCGGAGACGCGTCAAAACTATGATTGAAATTGACGGTCTTGTCCGCATGCGTAACCGTATCCGACGTCAACTGCGCAACGAACGACTTCCCACCGGTGCTTCCCTGGCCGGCCTCCACGGCAATCCAACCAACTGTTTCCTCGGCGTGAGTACCACCACCGTTCTCCTCTTTTTCGTTCCACTCTTCTTCCTGCAAACGCAGATCGAAATTGTTCACTCCGACCCCCTTGAGCCGCGTCACCACGGCGCTCGTCCCGTTGTAAGTCATGGTTTGAGTGAGGACAACTGGCTTTGTCGGGGAGAAGTCACTGGAAAATGAGATGTCGTTGGTCCAGTTGTGATCCAGAGCGGTCTTTCCTGCCTCGATTTTTGTTCCGTCTTCCAGAACATGCTGTCCCGCTTCGATCACGATATAGGAAACGGTTTCGGCGCTACTGTGAGCGCCATCCAGATAGTCCCATTCATCGAGCTGATACTTGAACGAGCCGCTGGTGACATCCTTTACGCGTGCGTTGACCGGATCACCGCCGACGCGCGAGATCGGCCCCATGACGACGACCGGATTAACGTAAGAATTGTTCAGAGTGACCGTGTGCCACTCGTCGCTGTTCGCTTGCGTAACCGACGTCTCCTTTCCGGCCTCGCCAATGGTTACAGACAGCATTTGTCGCGGCTCGAGCGTTTCGACGCTTAGGCGAGGTTCGCCATTGTTCTTGCCACGGTTTTTTCGGCCAACGTTTCTCCTGCGGCGGTTTCTTCGGCTATTGGGATAACGGTCGCTTGCCAGATCAAAAGCTTTGGTCAGTCGAGTAAACATAATTTTCCCTTTTCATTATTGAGGAGTGGTTAGGCAGTTTGAAGAGTGGTTAGGCAGTTTGAAGAGTTGTTAGATTGAGGAGAGTAATCGGTCAATGAGTCGATAAGTGGGCAGTCGCGCGCCGTCGTCGACAACCACCGCAAACGAGTAGAGCCAAGTATCGGGGACGACCAGTAACATCAATGATGATTTTTAACTGACGTTTTCCATCTAAAAGTTCAAAACACATGATCAGTCCTTTCGATTCCAATGATTTACCAAATTCAATTTGAACCATCACGCTTTTTCAATTGCCCGGTACGTTGCACTACATTTGAAATTTTTTATATAAATAAGTTAGCTAACTCCTACTCTTCATTTACTTTTCTGCCGACGCGACTTTTAACACCGTACGTTCTAGCCCGTGAAGGAAGCCACTGAGGCATAACAAGCACGTTCGGTTGGTGTGATTCAGGAGTTACTTTGAGGTTAGTCAGCTGCCCGTTGCGCACGGTGCCTTCGAGAACCGTGCCTTTGGGTGGACATGTCTCAGTTTAATTCCTCGTCGGAAAACCGTCTTGGCGCATTCGGTGGAATTGCGCATTCGGCAATTGTGGGGAATTCCCTCTCTTTTCTCTTATTGTTAGTTGATGTATGTGGCATAGTATAATTAAGTAATGAGGGACGGAAATCGCTCAGCATTCGCTTGCAATCCGTTTTCAGCTTGCGCCGCAGACCGATGGCAGTTCAGTCTGCCACTGCCAGCCTAGTAATCCTTTAGGATCTGCTCGATGCCGAGTGCTCGCACCTCCAACGCGATTCCATCCCCCTGCCCAGAAAATGGCTGGCCAACGAGCTGTCATCCCCGATAGTTCGGGGGTAAGAAAACATCAATCCCATGAATGAATTGACTATGCAAACCCCTTCCCGCAGAGTCCCGGTGGAGATCGAACTGCCCGAATTCGGAATCGCGGCATTTATCAGTCGCCATGCACCATTGTTTACGATGCCAGTGAGCAGGCATGAATACCATAAATTCTGCTACGTGGAGTCGGGCCTGGGGCAATTGGAGATCAATGGGGACACGTGTGAACTTTCCTCCGGCTGCTTGTCGCTCGTCCCCCTGGATGTGCCCCATCGCTTCGTCGACCGCTCGGAAATGCCGTTGACGCTCAACATGCTTTGCGTCAGCGACTCCGCTTTTACCGCGCCGATCTCAGTCTCCCAGCTTTGGTCGGAAACGAAAACGCAGCTGCCACGGTCCCTGGTCCGTTCCGTTCCTTCGCAAAACGAGCGAGAAGAACTGCAAAGCCTGTTTCGATCCCTCGTGCTTGAACTGGGCCAAGAACTGCCGCATCGAGCTGCTTCCATTTTTACCTTGTCGGTCAACATACTGGTGACAACGGCGCGTATTTTGAACCGCCCCCCTAGGTCAGGCTATGCGAATATTCCCGAAAAAATTGCTGATAGTCTCATACAAATCGACAAGCGATTCAATGCGGAGTTGAGAGTCGGCGACCTCGCAGAAGCGGCAGGCATGAGCTATCGCTCTTACACAGGACATTTCCGTAAGCTCACCGGCAAGACCGTGATGCAGTACATCACCCAGCGGCGAATGGACTTTGCGAAGCGTCGGATGTTAGAGACCGGTGACATTATGGGCACTGCTTTCGAAGCCGGGTTTCAAGACCTGAGCCATTTCTACCGGGTCTTCAAACGACAGGTTGGTGAACCGCCACAAGCGTACATTGAACGAAAGAAACAAGAAAAAAACGACGAACAACCCTGCGGACCGGGCGACTTATGAGAGCAGTCGCATATACACCAGCAATACGAACCTCGAAGTAACTGCAGTGATCGTGCTGATTAGCAAAAAACTTGTCAGCACACCAAACAGCGCCCGTCGGCAATACATGGCGATGCCATACCGGCTTCGTAAAATCGCATCGTGTTCAGTTCTCCGAAACCGGCTCAAAGTCGTCGGGCTGAATGTCAATCGCGTAGCCGAATGGTGCTGCGTTGATTGATTGCAGCGAAATCTGGCCATCGCGAATCGCCACACGCGGCCAGCTTTGACTTTCGACGGTCGTATCGCTGGTGTACAGATCGCCGTGTTTTTCCAACACAGAAGTCTGTACCGATTCAGGAAACTGTTGCAGCCCGGCCACATAGTGATGCCCGTTGCGTTCCACGTGATTCATCCCAAGGGAAGCGCATACGGCGAGATCCTGCAGTAAGGCGACCGGGCCGATGTTCATCAGATCTTCTCCCGTGATGATATGACGACGATCGCGCGATACTTGCTTTCGAGCATTGACCAGGCAGACATTGGCTATGCCTTTGAATACTCCCTTGCAGTTTTTGTGACTCGTTCCGTCATAGCCAAGGTCCAGAGCCTGCGAGAAACTATCGACCGTTGCGTCCGATTCGTCGATGATAATTGGCGGTCGATCGGTCCAGTCCGCGAACACCTCGCGCACTTGCCCCGCAAGCGCAACCTCGCGATGCAATGGCTGTTCGACGAGCAACAGCCCGTCGCTGCTCACTAATCGACTCGCGCCGATATCGCCGCAAAGCTCGGACCAGTACGTGCGAAACGCCGCCGGGTCGTCGAAAAACTCATTACCGTCAAGCGTGAACAGGGGAGTTCCAGCGCAATGGGATTCGAAGATCGTTGCAATCGCTGACAAACGCTGCCGCGCCGCACTCAGGTCGGCGGGCATTTTGATCTTAAAATAATGCAGACCATAACGCTGGATACATTCATCCAGGGCTAGCGGCAACCCGTCGTCGACTTGATCTTCCGGGGCGATTTCGGCGGCGGTCAATGGATCGGAGAGCCCCACCGTGTGCCGTACCGCCATCGACTCATGAGGTGACTGCGGTAGGTACGTCGTCGGTTCGCCGGTAAGCTCTTCGTGATGTTCCGCAAGCTGAATCTGGAACAGATTGCACTTAAGCGCCTCGGCAAACGTCGTCCCAGCACGCCGGCAGGTGGCATCGATCGCAGCCCGCTCCAGTAGTGAGACTCCGAAACCCTTGAGCAGCGACGGGTGGCACTGCAGGTTCGGGTCGACCATCTGCAACTGGTAGAGTGTTCGCCACCAGCGATAAGCGGAGGGCTGCGGTCCAACTTCCAGCGACAGGTCCGCGGCTCGTCGAATCACCGCCAGCATCTCGGCCTGTTCGGCCTCGAGCGTGGCGTCTGGTTGTTTCGTGAACCATTTCGGCGGCAAGATGTCTGCGGCCACGCCTCGGACCGTACGTCCGTCAATTTCAAATTCTGCGAAGACCATTAAATAGGGTGCCGCGGTCAGCGTCGCAATTCCGTACCGAAATGGCATGCGCGTGCGGATCGATTGCTGTCGGAGGTCGACGCGTTTGATATGGATGGTCACGTGATTGGGCCCTTTACCTTCATTGCGTCAGTCCAGCGGTGGACGACAGACGATTGATTGATCGAGGTATTTTGCTGCTTCGGGATCATCGGGAAAATGCTCCAACTCCGGGTCCCACTTCAGGGACCGCCCAAGATGCACCGAAATCTGTCCCAGTTTGCCAAGAGAGTTGACGCGGTGGCCTACCTCAGCCGGCTCGAGGGTTTCTTCTCGGCTGCGACCGCAATTGATGAAATCATGTTTTTCGCTGATCCGCGTAAACTTCTCGTCGCTTTCTTTGGGCTGCAATTTGAGGAGCGACTTCGGCTCCGAGTCGAATTCGTTGTTGAATCCCGCCTGGACCCAACCTTCGTCTCCGATCACCCTAAAATGAGCACCTTCGCCTGTATGATAGCGTCACTCGAGTCCGTCGGCAAACCGATAGTGAATGTCGAACTCCGACAGCACATCATAAAAACTCTCTGGTGGCAGGTACTTGCCTGTACTCACGATCTCTACTGGCCCGGTACGTTCTTTGTTCGTCGCCCACATCGCGCCGTTGTTGATATGAGCGCCCCAGTTGGTAATGACCCCGTCGGCGTAATCGAGGAGGCTGAACCCCCTAGATCGCCCCAACGATTTTCTCGGATGCACGCGTTTCTCGGTGTAGGGAACCTGTGGCGCGTCACCGAGCCAGCGCATGTAGTCCAATTCTTCAGGAACCGACATGTCCTAAGTTCGACTTTCGCACTTTTCCTGGAAAGATTGCCCGCGAATAACGCGAATAGACGCGAATGTAGGACGTGTAATTCTGTTTTTTCATCACGAAGAAGCTTGCGGTCACGATTCATGAACCGTATTCGCGCTTATTCGCGTAATTCGCGGGCTAAAAACTGCGAAAGTCGAACTTAGGTGGCGAACAGAAGCGATCCATGATTGGCACGGTCACCTCCACGCGGCGTACCTGACCAAAGTACCTGTTGCGGACTAGCCAGGTTGCGCGGTGTGACGCTGCACTACTGCGGAATTCGCTATCGACGCGGAAAATGCGATTGTGCTTTTGAGCTGCTTCGAGGTAACGCTGCGAATCACGGATGCAGTGGGCGATCGGTTTTTCCAGCGCGACGTCCGTGCCCGTGGCCTTCGCGTCAAGCGCCATCTTCAGGTGCCAATGATCGGGCGTGCCGATGCAAACGGCATCGACATCATCTCGTCCGAGGACATCTTGATAGTCGAGGTACGTATCTATCCCGGAAAAGCTCCCTTTCACTTTGCCTCGATCAAACTGGCTCTTAGCTTGCTTGACCGCTTGTTCCAGACGCCAACTGTCTACGTCGTATAATGCAACCGCCTGCACCCCAGGCGTGCGCATGAACAACGGGATGTTCTTCTGAATTGTCTGTCGACCGCAGCCGATAAAGCCCATCCCAATGCGATCATTGGCCCCAGGGCGACCGGGCGCAGCCAGCGCGCGGGCCGAAATGATCTGGGGTACTGCGATCGCAGCGACGCCCTGAGAGATATAACTGAGAAACCGCCTACTCGTGAAAGCCGATGGCGTTTCACCCTGCATGGACTCTTGATTCGATTGACGGGTTGAAGGCATCATCTGGTCAAGGCTCTCTCGATAGTTCAGTCGTGCGAAGTAGGATAGCGCGGGCTTCACGACACCAGGAGTAAGAGATGTGCAGCACACCGCATTTATAGCAGCAACAGCTTTCCTATGCTTGTCGGTTTCGGCAAAGCTGCAGCAGGTGCGCGCTGAAGAATCGCCGCCCGTTTCGAAATCCCGTTGCCGGTTGGGAGTTTTTGCCATGGATAACGGCGGGGCTCCTGCGATCGACAGCGTTAGCATCCTACTGGACTATCACTTCCAACGTACGTCAGAGGGCCAGCGAGACCGTGGCCTCGCCAATCCGCCACCCCTGTTTGCCGAATCCACCAAGACCTGCCGTGATCTGCTGGGTTAAAATTGAACTTTTAACTTTGACCGCACATTGCCAAGCCATGAGGTCGCTGATTCGGCATACGTCGGATTTTGCTTACCTCCCGGCCTTACTGTCGTCCGAAACATTCACCCGCTGCCAAACACAACCACAATATATGAAACCAGAATCCCACGAAAGCCTCGAAGACAAAATCCAAGCCGCCGGCAGCCCCGTCGAGATGCTCCGCAACGCCCAAGTCGGTGGCTACGCCTTCCCATTTCCTGGCGAATATACCAACTGGCGCGATGAGCAAGTCGCTTGGCAAGAGAGCGTGGTCCTATTCGACCAGTCATTTCACATGTCGGACGTTTACTTTGAAGGGCCCGACGTGCGCCGGCTCGTCTCCGACATCGGCGTCAACAGCCTCTCCAACTTTGGAGCTTACAAGGCCAAGCAACTGGTAGCTTGCAATTATGACGGATACGTGATTGGTGATGCGATCCTGTTCGGCTACAGCGACGATCGCGTCAGCATCGTGGGACGCCCTTCGGTCGGCAACTGGGCGGAATTTCACGCCAGAAAAGGCGACTACAAGGTAGATATCACGCGTGATGAGCGGACGGTTTCGAACGACGGATCACGACTGATCTTTCGGTATCAAATCCAAGGACCCAACGCGATTGAGCTCATCAAGAGTGTCCATGAAGGTCCTTTCCCCGACATCAAGTTCTTTCATTTGGGCGACCTGAAAATCGCGGGAAAGAACGTTCGTGCCCTCAATCACAGCATGTCTCGGATGAAGGGGCTGGAAATCCACGGAGCGACTGAAGATCGTGAGGTGGTTTTGGAAGCGTTAGTGAAGGCCGGTGAAAAGTTCGGGCTCTGTCTCGGGGGCAGCAGGGCTTACGCCACCGTCTCGCCCGAAAGCGGCTGGATTCCTTCGCCGATGCCCGCTATTTACGCCGGGGAAAGCATGAAGCCCTACCGGCAGTGGCTCAGTGCCGACGGGTTCGAAGCCAGTGCGTCGCTCGGCGGCAGCTACTACTCGGACAATATCGAAGACTATTATCAAACCCCATGGGATCTCGGCTACGGACGTCACATCAAGTTCGACCATGACTTCATCGGCCGCCAGACGCTGGAAAGCATGGCGGATCAACCGCACCGCAAGAAAGTATGGCTGAGGTGGAACGACGACGACGTGCTGCGCGTTTTCGCCAGCCAACTCGGCAGCGGCGAGCGATACAAATACATGGAAACGCCCAATGCCTACTATTCGATTCTCCCATTCGACAAGGTTCTGCTCGGGAACCGGATGGCCGGTCTGTCCACCTACACGGTCTACACCACCAATGTTGGCTCGTGGTTTTCGCTAGCGATGATTGACGAGGACGTGGCCATCGACGGGACGGAAGTCTCTGTAGTTTGGGGTGAAGAAAACGGCGGCTCTTCCAAACCGATCGTCGAACGACATCAGCAGACCGAAATCAAGGCGATCCTTAGTACCACGCGTCTCAAGCCATCTCCATGCAGCAACCAAGTCGAAAAAACTTTCGCCTGATCGCTTGTTGCCCTGACCAAATCGGTATCGTTGCCCGCGTTGCAACGTTCATTGCCGATAAGGGGGGCTCCATTATTCAGGCGAATCAGTACGAAGATCTGAGCAGCCAAACGTTTTTCATGCGCTATGTGGTGGACGCAAATCGCTTCGCAGGGACAGCACACGATTTTACGCAAGCGTTCCGCCCAATTGCCGACGAGTTGCAGATGGACTGGCGCGTGGTCGATGTTGCTATGAAACAACGTGTCGCCCTGCTCGTCAGTAAGTTCGATCATTGCCTCGCCTACTTGCTGCACCGGTGGAAAGTCGCCGACTTGCCTTGTGAAATTCCTTGTGTCGTCTCCAATCACGAAACCCTGCGAGAACTCGTCGAGTGGTACGGTATCCCGTTCCACCACGTTCCGGTCCCGAGGGATGCGGCAGGAAAGCGGCAGGCATTTGAAAAAACCGCGCAGCTCATCGAGGATGCCGCCCCGGATACCATCGTGTTGGCTCGCTACATGCAAGTCATCCCTCCCTGGTTGTGCAAGCGCTACCGACATCGGATCATTAATATTCACCATAGTTTCCTCCCCTCTTTCGCTGGGGCCAAACCGTACCACCAGGCGGAACAGCGGGGCGTAAAACTGATCGGTGCCACCTGCCACTATGTTACCGAACAACTCGACGAGGGCCCCATCATCGAACAGGATGTCATCCGCATCCGACATAGCGACTCGATCAAAGACATGATGCGATATGGTAAGGACGTCGAGAATACCGTACTGGCTCGAGGGCTCCGCTACCACCTAGAGGATCGAGTGCTAGTGCACGGCAACAAAACCATTCTATTCAATTGATGATCGCACAGCCCAATGATTTATCAAATCGAAAAGTGGATCAAGGAGCGGCTGTTTGCTTGTCAAACGTGTGGCCAGTGCGTGCTCGGCAATACCAGCTTGATCTGCCCGATGAATTGCCCCAAGGGACTGCGCAACGGACCTTGCGGCGGAACTCTCGACGGCAAGTGCGAGGTAATTCCTGAAATCGATTGCGTTTGGACACGGATCGAATCCAAGCGAGGTGAGTCGCCGAAAGGGATCCAGCTTCCCCTCGATCCCGAGCTTCTGAATACGGCCAGTTACGTCAATCTGCTGACCGGCCGCGATCGCGAAACACGCCTGCCGAAAGATTTTTGCGACACCACACGCATTCCGGCAAGTTCTGGTCTGGCCAAGAAAATGCACGATGGCGAGTTTGTCGTGACCCTCGAAATCGCCTCGCCGCGAAAGTCTAGTGGATTGAAGAATGTCGAGCGCATCATGGAGCGGGTCGCTCACCATGTCGATGCCGTCAACACGACGACCAACGCCGGTGGCAAACCTTCGCTCCACTCGACCGAGACAGGGCAGGTAGTCCAAGCCTACGGCGTCGAATCCATCATCCAGTTCTGTGGACGCGACCATAAGCCGCAGGATTTCTTGGAGCAAATGCACAGTGCAATCGAGATGGGCTTCAAAAATTTCTTATTGCTCACGGGCGATTGGCTCCCTTCCGTTGATCGAGAAGTGAATCAACAAAGCTGGTTCCCTATGGAGAGCTCGCAAATGATCTACTTGGTGAACGAACGATTGGAGGAGTTTGGCAAAACGGAGGCGGTAGTCCCTTATATTGGCTGCGCTGCCAATCCGTTTTCTACCCCGATGCAAATCAGTGTCGATCGATTGGCTGCCAAACGAAACGCAGGAGCCCGCTTTTGTCAGACCCAGGCGATTACTCATGTACCAACCTTCAAGGAGTGGTACCGTCAAGTGCGTCACGGACGCGAAACTGCGCCGAAGTTGACAATTCCATCGATCCCGCTTGTTGGTTCGAAAAAGTGCTTCGACATCCTTTGCAACTTGCCCGGAGTTTACGTCCATCCTGATCTTCATCGTGCGGTCGAGGCTGATGACTTTCCAGAGAGTACGTTACGATGGGCCTTCGATATTGCCAAGGGGGTCAGCGAGGTCGGTGCGGCTGGTGTGCATGCGATGAACTTCGCCATGCCACCGGACCTAATCGATGAGTTTTTGGTTGAAACACGCAGCAAGGCCAACAAGGTTCGCGAGCAGTTGCTATAGCTAGTGGAAAATCGTCCATTTCCACCAAAGTCTCTGCTGTACCGTCAAACATTCGTTTTATGGCCCCCCCAACTGACCGCTAAGCGTGTATGGTGACAGCAATCTGCTTAGTACCTTTCACTCGCCGATGCAATACAAATGCCCATGGGTGCGGATGTAGATGTGGCCGTCGGAGATGGCTGGCGTGCCGTTGCAAGTTTCGTCCAACTCGTTGATGGCCAACTCTTCGTAGCCCTCGGGCGTCGGTTTGAAGACGGTCGTCGTGCCGTCTTGGCCGGTGACATAGAATCGCCCGTCGGCCAAGACCAGCGATCCCCAATAGGCGGCAGACGTGCGCTGCGACCAGCGATTTTCGCCCGTTTTTGGATCGAGGCATTGCAGTCCTTTGCCGGATTCGGCGAATGGCATGTAAACGTGGCCCTCGTGGTAGACGCCCGAGCCGATACTTTGTGGACTTTCCTCATGACGATACAATCGGTGCGTCTCGGTCACGTCGCCTTGGCCGTCCAAGCGAATCGCCATCATCGGTCCTTTGTAGCCGCCAACCACAAAGCACAGATCACCGGCAATCACGGGCGAAGCGTAAGCGAGGTCGCCACGTACTTGACTCGTGCCGTCACAACTCCAGACGATCTTGCCCGACTCGGCATCGTAGGCGACGACACGCTTGGGATGCGCGACGATAATCTGATCCTCGCCATCGACCTGGGCAACGACCGGAGTACACCAAGAACCATGCGGCGCTTTGTCTTCGCGATGATCGATCGTGCCTGGTTCGGTTTCTTCTTGCTCCCAAATCGTTTTGCCAGTTTCTAAGTTGAGAGCCGTGACAAAAGTCTTTTCGCCTGGGCCGGTGTGCAGGATTACCTTGTCTTGAAAAATGATCGGTGAATTGCCGGAACCCCACATGTGGAGAAATTTGCCCAAGTCGCGCGACCACAGTTTGTTGCTCTCGAGATCGTAACAGTACAAGCCAGCCGAGGCGTGCCAGACGATCACCTTTTGGCCATCAGAAACGGGCGTCGAGCTACAGTGGGGATTGGTTTTGTGATGCGGTTCGTCGTCGGCCTCGACGGTTTTGACCCAAAGCTGTTTTCCTGTTTTGGCATCGAAGCAGTAGGTGCTGCGTTGCGTGCCTGCAGTGTCTTCGGTCGAAGTGAGAAACACACGACCGCCAACCACGATTGGGCTACCGTTGCTTGGTTGGGGCATGGCAATCTTCCAAGCAATGTTTTCTTCGGCACTCCACGTAACCGGAGCACTCTCCTGCGCGATACCATCGCCCTGCGGGCCACGAAAACCGGGCCAGTCGGCAAAACAAAGCATCGGCATCGCCAGGGCAATTGCCAGCGTAATCGAGTGAGTAACCGCGTCGAGTCGTAGTTTCATGGCATGGACCTAATTGGATTTTGAAATGAATGATTCAAGGAAGGGGCATCTCAAAGAGTAATTTCCTACCACGGATTGTAGCACTGTGAGCCAACGGTGAAAGTAGATCTGCCTGACCCGCAGGAAAACTTCTATGGAAACCTGTACTGGCTCGTCCGCGCGAACAGCGACGGTCATCAGCGAAACAGCAAGGGTGGCAAGGAACAATAGGTGTCTGCTCGTGTAGGCCATCGATCGGGCTCCTCGATTGGAGGGAACCTCTAGGAATTCGTTGCTCACGACATTCCTTTGAATTATTCGGGCTTACAAAATTTAGACTGGGGAATTTCTTCGTTTCTCGGTGTGAAATCTACTTTTTCGCTGCTTGAGACTTGATCATTTTGCCGTTTTCTTGGTTGCTGGCGACGATTCACCGCTGCAACTCCCTTGTTTTATCGCGTCATTGGGCGACAGCCTTGGAACTCAATAAACTGTAGCGGTTCAGGTTGTAGCTCAGGTTTCGTAAACCGATTTTTGTTTTGGCTCGGACGATTCCAACGGTGCGGATCAACAAGTCGCCTGCCAGTTGGAGCTGGGAGCCGAAAACGTGTTCGACTCGGACTCGTGTTTGAGACCGCTTGCGATTGGCCTCTTTTTGCTCGTCGGTCAGGGGTGTGTTGCGGTAAGCACGCTCGTGAACATGGCTTGGGTAGTTGCTTTGTTCCAATGCCTTCTCGGTTTCCTTGCTTCGTAAGCGTCTTCTGGATCGTTCGCTAACGCTTGCTGAAACGTTTCAATCGTACTAGCCGAAGGCGGCAGCCCCGTCAGATCAAATGTAACGCGACGAAGCCAACGCAATGGGTCGGCAGGAGCGGGCGGCTGAAGTTGCTCGGCTTCAATTTTAGCCAACACAAACGCATCGACAGCTTAGAACCTATCCCAGAACTTCCAACAGAAATAACCACGGAGACACGGAGAACACGGAGAAACACCTGCGGATTAAAAATTACGGAATATCCGGTA
>JAVJHY011504020.1:0-56765 GCA_035593235.1 Phascolosoma agassizii | reverse complement strand
GACCTCAAAGTCGCGGCCCGTACATCGAGCTTTGCGTTTAAGGGCAAGAATATGGATATCCGCCAAATCGCGGATGCACTGCAGGTGGCTCACGTTCTTGAGGGTAGCGTCCAACAGTCTGGCAGCCGCGTTCGTATTACGGCGCAGTTAATTCGTGCGTCGGACGGATACCACGTTTGGTCCGAGAACTTCGACCGTGAGAGCGATGACATCTTCGCTATCCAGGATGAAATTGCAACGACCGTTGGTCGTGAGTTATCCGCTTCGTTGCTCGGAACCGATAACAATTCCTTGATCGAGGGTGCTGGCACGGATGATCAGGACGCGTACGAGCTCTATTTGCGGGCGCTGAAGCACCGCGCGACGTTTTCCTACGGCGGGCTTGAGGCGGCTGAGAAACTCCTTAAGGGTGCTCTGTTGATCGATTCAGAGTTTCTGGATGCAAGAATTGAGCTGGCAAGTAACTACCTGCATCAGCTCGAAACCGGATTGATGAGTCAAGACGAGGCTCTCACGTCGGTGCTTGCGATTTCCGATCAGGTATTGCTGACGAATCCGGACGACGTCGGCGCTCGTGCAATTCGCGTGTACGCCGAGGCTGCGCAGAAAATGGCGGAGGGCGACTCCGAGCCCACTGCGGATGCAATCGACGAACTCGAAGCCCTTGTTGCATCGAATCCCCGTGCGTATCAGGCGCGATTGCTATTGAGCAAGATACTTCAGGGAATGCAGCTGTCTGAAGACGCACTGCGGCTGCAAAAAGAATCGCTGGAATTTGATCCATACAACGCGCGAATACACTATGAGATTGGATCGCTTTACCTGGATTTGGATCAGCTAGAAGAGGCTCGAGCGGCATTGCAGGCCTCGCTGGACATCGAGCCGCGACAGCCGAATGCCTATCTAAAGCTTGGCCATATATCATCGAAAACGGGCGATGGCGTCGGCTATCTGCAGCATAGCTTGAAGGCCATGGAGCTCGACCCCAGGGACCACGAGATTCCGGGATTCATTGCGGCTTTTCTTTACCGACTTGGTCTCTCTGACGAGGCGGATGATTTCCGTAGGCGGGTTTTCGCGGTCGCCCCAGCCAGTCCAGTCGCTTACAGGTTAGAGTTGCTGCGTGCGATCAGTAGAAAGGATGAAGACGCGAGCTTAGCTGCCGCGCGGCGGGCGATAGAGGATGGAATCGATGATCGTCAGTTCGCGTTCGGCGGGGCAGTTCAGTACTTGTTGAGGACGGCCGTTAGTAATGGCACGGTCGATGTCGAAAGCGCTTATCTTGAGCAACGCTGGCCCGGTATTCTCGATATCGATGCTGCCGCTATTTCCACAAGGTATATGACGGCGCAGAGCGTAGCGTTTGACGCGTGGTACGTAAGCTTACCGCGTGAAGAATTACTGCGCCGCGTCGATAAATTTGAGGAACTCGCTACATCCTACGGCGTTGACTTGCTAAAAAATTCGGACGCGCGAGTGACCATCATGGCCATGCAGGGCGATACCAAAGGTGCCATCGAACTTGCATTGTCAGACGTTTTTACGCCATCGGTATTGATGAATCTGGATTGGCGGACTCGTTTTGCCCAAGCCCAGTATGCTGATCTGACGACCGACCCCCGAATTCAGGCTGCGATGCAGGAGTGGGAGAGCGAAGAGGCAGAGGCCCGTGACAAGGTCAGAATTTATCTCGCGAATCTTGAATCAGCAGCGTAGCGACTGTCCAACCTAATTATCCAACCATCGCAGCTTTTCCAGCGGATAGCCGAGATACCACTTCGCACGTTCGAGAATGATCCGCGTCTTCACTAAACGAACGCCAAAGTAGCGGCAAGTCTTAGCAATGGTGTCGCTCTCAACTGCATGTTCTAGACTCGTCGTTTGCGCCGTATTTCTCTTTCTTCCGCTTTCACCACCGGTACCTACGTTTGATTCAAAATACACGAAGTGTCCCAAAGGATCGTACATTCTGTAATCCCCCCGGAAATTAATTGCGTTAGGAAGTAGAAATTTCCTCTGATGGAGAATCTACAAAATGAAGAAGTCACGTTGCCGAGAAAGCCAGATAATTCAGATCCTTAAAGAAACCGAAGCCGGCGTTCCGGTGCCGGACCTGTGTCGCAAGCACGGCATGAGTAACGCCAGCTTTTACAAATGGCGTTCCAAGTATGGCGGCATAGATGTGTCGAACATGAAACGGCTGAAGGAGCTTGAGCAGAAAAATTCCCGGCTGAAGAAAATGTACGCCGAGGAGAAGCTCAAGGCCGAGATCATCAGCGAGGCGCTCGAAAAAAAAGTGGTGAAGCCATCTCGACGCAAAGCGATGGCACAACGCGCAGTGACTGAGAAGAGCGTATCTATCCGTTTAGCCTGCCGGCACAACGCATCACACGGGCTCTGGACCAGATCACTGAATATTGTTCGACATGAATGGCTGGATGACCATCTGTTCGAATCGGTTGCTCATGCACAGCAAACTGCGACCGACTGGTTATGGCGTTACAATAACGAACGGCCTAATATGGCCAACGGAGGCATCACCCCGATCCAAGAACTCAAACTAGCTGCTTAACATCTATTTCCCGATGCAGTCAAAAATGGGGGGATTACATAATGAATATGGAAAACAAAGTAGCAATCGTTGCCGGCGGCGCAAGAGATATCGGGCGAGCGATTTCGGAAAAACCAGCGGCAGCAGTCACCGGCGACATGACGCAACAGGCGGACGTCGAAAACCTGGTGAGTGTGACGCAAACGACCTTTTTGACGTCGAAATTCGTTATTCCCAATATGGGTAAGGGCGGTTCGGTAGTGAATCTGGCGTCGCTCGCTGGCCAAAGAATTCGGCCCACAAGGAATTCGCGTCAATTGCGTTTGTCCCGGCATGATCGCGACGACGTTTCATGACACGTTTACCAAAGACGCAGTTCGTACAAATGTTGCCGCAGGCGCTCTCTTGATGCGGAGCACGTAAATGAGCGATCTTTTTGCAAACAGTCCGGTAGTTCCCGTTGTTGTCATCGAGGATGCAGAAAAGGCAGTGCCCGTCGCTCGCGCTTTGGTCGCTGGCGGGCTTCCGGTGATCGAAATTACCCTGCGAACAGCAGCGGCTCTCGATGCAATTAGCGTGGTCGCTGCTGAGGTACCGGATGCGATCGTGGGAGCTGGAACGGTGCTCGGCGTCGAACAGGCAAATAGTGCTGTCGCTGCGGGCGCCCGATTTATCATTTCGCCGGGGCTGCATGAGCCTGTGGTGGAGGCGGCGAGCAAGCTCGGCGTGCCAATTATTCCAGGCGTCAGTACGGCAACGGAAGCACAGCAGGCATGGAATTTGGGCCTCCGCGAGCTTAAGTTCTTTCCGGCGGGATTGTCCGGCGGTGTGCCAGTGCTGAAATCTTTCGCTGCTGTGTTTGGCGACTTATCATTCATGCCGACCGGCGGCGTGTCTGCGAAGAATCTTCACGAGTACCTGCAGCTGCCAAGTGTTGTTGGTTGCGGAGGTAGTTGGTTGACACCTGCCGCGGCGATAGAGGCGGGAGACTACGAACAAATAACGGCATTGGCAAGCGAAGCGCTGCGAATCGCCAAGAAAGTACGGGGTTAAGCGATGTCTGAGTTTATTAGTTTCGGTGAAATCATGTTGCGGCTGAAAACACCCGCTCACGAACGCTTTTTTCAGTCACCGTCGTTCGAGGCGACGTTTGGCGGCGGTGAAGCGAATGTTGCGGTGGCGCTCGCCAACTACGGACTGGATGCTGGCTTTGTAAGTGCATTGCCTGATAATGATATTGGCGAATCGGCACTACGCGAGTTGCGGAAATTTGGTGTGGACACTAGTAGCGTCATTCGCTCAGGTGATCGCGTCGGCATCTACTATCTTGAATCCGGCGCTAACCAACGTCCGTCGAAGGTCGTCTATGATCGGGCCGGCTCATCAATTTGTATGGTGGCACCGGACAGCTTTGATTGGAGCCGAGTATTTGACGGCGCCAAATGGTTGCATATCACGGGGATTACGCCAGCTCTGAGCGCTTCCGCCGCGGAGCTTAGTCTACAGGCCGTTGTTGAGGCGAAGAAGCGCGACATCAAAGTGTCATGCGACTTCAACTTTCGCGGAAAATTATGGAAATATGGCAAGACAGCTCCGGAGGTAATGGCGGAACTGGTCAGGTACGTTGATGTAGGCATTGCCAACGAGGAAGACTGTCAAAAATCGCTCGGCATCACTGTCGACGTGGACGTCGCCAGCGGTGATCTCGACACAGCAAAATACGAGGCGCTGAGTGCAAAGGTTTTGCAGGAATATCCAGATATGTCAGTAGTCGCCATTACCCTTCGTGAATCGCACAGTGCCGATCGCAACGGCTGGTCCGCTTGTTTACGCGACGCGGGTGGCTTTCGAGTGTCGCGTCACTACGAACTTACCGACATCGTAGATCGGGTTGGTGGCGGCGATAGCTTTGCATCCGCATTGATCTACGGACTGAATACCTATGATGATCGGCAACAATCACTCGAGTTCGCTGTCGCTGCAAGTTGTCTAAAGCATTCAATCGCCGGCGACTTTAATCGAGTATCAGTCGCGGAAGTGCAGAACCTGCTGGGTGGTGACGGCTCGGGTCGCGTGCAGCGATAGCGGGCAGCCCTAGGTTGATTCTTGTCGAAGGCTACGCAGGGCTTTGGTCATACCTGTGGGAGATTTGCGTGATGAAGCCCTGCTGCGTTGTGCATTGTCGGACAAATCGTGCAACGAGCGCGCCCCGAAGGAAGTGCCCTTGGGCTGCCGCAAAGACTGTTCAATGATTACAAATGTGGTCATGAATTCGTCCAAGCTGGGTCTACTGGATGTGTCAGTATTTTCGAATTGAATTTCGCATGTTCTTTGGAAATTCCTACTACGCCAAACCATCTATTCCGTGTCAGTAATCCTTTGGCCTTCCTTGTCCAACTCTTTAAGCTGAAGAGTCTCAGCCCATTTTTCCCACTCGTCTTCATTGCGTGCTCGCTGCATAACGAATTCCCTGCCAAACATCTGCCTTACAACACGTAAGTCCTCGGGAACCGGGGTTTTTTTCCCGGTTACCTTAGCCATGGGTGTCCCGTCATCCTGGGTGAAATGATAGCCGGCACTGCCCTCGAAATGGTATGCCCCGAGGGTCGGCATCTTGTCCTTATCCGGATACAGCACGGCGGCGACAGCGCCATAGCCCACGTAGTGGCCGGCGTTGCGATATTGTGTCCAGACCGCGCCATCACGCGTGATTTCCGTCTTGACCAAGTCGGTCCTGGTCGGTAGCGGATAGCGCGTGAACGTCTCCGTCTCCTGATCAAATCTGACCAGGTAGTTGTCCGGATTTGTCCAAATGCTGTCATCCGGACCAGCCCCGGCATGGTACGGCTTGGAATACTCAATACCGATACTCCACTCCTGTACTTCACTCGTCTCGGGATCAAGACGGTAAATGTTGCCACCTTTGTTGCGTCCGTCGACTTCGCGATTGGGGCCACCGTAGTTAGCCGTCCAGATCATATTCTTCGAATCGACACCGGGTCGCCGGATGTCAGTGGGCTCTTCATCCGTGACCCTGAAATTCTTCCAGGTTTCGGTTTCAGGATCAAAGCGAGCGAGCGAACTGGAGTGGTAGCACGCGACCCATGGCTTGTCCGTCTGATCGACAATCAGGCCGTAGGTCCGACAGCGTTCTATCGGAACCTTCCACTTCATCATCGTTTCGGTCTTTCTGTCGAACTTGGTGAGGTCGCCTTGCGCGAACCACACGTTGCCTTGAGAATCGAACTCCACTGAGCCGCCGCCCACACCTTCCCATCTGTCGACGAGCTCGGTCTCGGGATCCAGACGATTTGCTCTGGAAAACCATACCGTTCCGTCCGTGTGGTCGACCGCAACACCGTAAGTCGTGCGGTTCCCCTGGTTCTTGCCATCGGTCCCCGGGGTCTCATAAGCCTTGGACTCACCAGTGCGTGGATCGAATCGAACGAGGCAGCACTGGTTGTAACTCAGCCACACATTGCCATCACTGTCGAATTCGGCTCGATGGGGCCAGGGCCAATACGGGTATATCTCCGGATCTTCCTTCCAGATGTATTCAATGAATTGCGCTTTCGCAAGCGCTTCGAGGTCGAGCTCGGGTTCACTGCGCAGTTCGACCAAACGCGAGGGCGCGTCCATGCCGAAATTATCGGCGAGATACTTAACGAGGATGTCTCGTTCTCTCGGCGGCAGAAGCTCCTCTTTAAAGTGTGTGGCCTGCCCCAGGAGCCCCGTTTGTCCTGGTAGACGTTTGTGCATGCGGTCGACTGTGACCGCCCAGACGATCTCGTTTTTCTTGGGACGGCCGCCGCCATAAATCTTCGGGATATTGTATGAAAAGGTCTGCGCGTGGTGACATCCCATGCAAGTGCGTTCCAGGATGTCGCGACCTTCACCCGGCGGGAATATTTCTTCATACGGTTGAATCAGCGAGTCCTCGCAGTCGCCAATAGCCTTACCTGGCTCAACACCGCCGTGTTTCAGGGCGTAGTCGAGCTTGGCGGCGAGTTCAGGTGCCGGTCGATTCGCGGAGCAGGGCTCGGCCGGCAGGCCTGTGATGTAGTTTGGCTTGGGCCCGACATTTTGCAATGCAAAATCGGCGTTGGCGTGCATATCTGCCGCGACTTCCAATTGTACGGTTACAGGATCGAAGCCTTCGAGTTGATCTACGGCCGCACGAATCGTCACATCGTACGGTCCGGGAATGATATTGACTGCGCGGTACTTGCCATCGACGACAAACACCGTATATGCGACATCCTTCTCCGTGTTGTAGGCGTATACGACCGGCAAGACGCCCGGCTCTGAGCCAGTAACCGTGCCTGAGAGCTGGCCATATCCGTCGAGTCCTGTGACTCGATCACTCTGTGTGCAGGCGGCAGTCCCCAGTAAAACTAGGCTACCGATCAAGGTTTGAAATGCCATTTTTGAGATTCTCATTGTCCCACTCCTTCTCACTAGCGACGCCAATAACTCCAATAGAATCAACGCAGAAAAATCCATGCGAGGACAACTTTATTCGAGCACGATTACTGGTGCCGCTGCACCGCTTCGAGAGACTTCTGAACATTTTCTATCGGCGTAACACCGCCGATCGTTTCGGCAATCTTGCCGTCGGTCGTTACAATGAAGGTTGTACGCTCGGCAAAGCCGTGCTCGATATCAGCGCCACGCGAATCCTTCATACCCTCGCGACCCTCGCGAATGTTGAGGTCAAACGATTTGCTAATATCGCCGCTTGCGTCAGAGGCCACTGCAAGCTTGCCGGCGCAATAGTCCGGATCAGCCGAGAAGTCATTGAGTCGCTCAATACTATCGAGTGAGACGCCAATAACACTCGCACCCGCCGACGTAAACTCATCCATTTTTACGGCGAACTCGTGCGCTTGTATGTTGCATCCGCGTGTGTAAGCCGATGGGTAGAAATAAATTACCACTACGCCCGACTTGAGCGCATCGCTGAGTGAAAAATCGAACTCTCTACCGTCTAGTGACGCTTTAGTTTCGAAGTCCGGCGCGGAATCACCGACTTCGAGCGCTGCCAAGGCGGCAAAGCTAATAAGCGTAGACGCCAGTATGCCAAGCAATAACTTTTTCATGAATTGTCCCTCGTCGTTTGTTTTGACCTCGGCTGGGAAGTCATGCATGTCCTTATGGTTTAATGCAGGCGGTTTTTGTTGTCGTTCTTAGGTATAAGAACATAACAATATGTCTTATGGCATTCAATAGACAGCTACGGTCAAGACAGTCGCTAAAGTTCCTCGTCCATTTCTGAGTACCTCGCCGGTTGCAATTGTTGCTGCCGTCTTGATTGCGCATGGATGCGCTCCGGTCAACGAGCTTCGGGGCTATCCGCACACCTCGCCGATTACCGAAAACCTCGGCGGCGATACGACGCGATCATTGGCGACCTCAGAGGCGTTTACATTTGTTGCAGCAAACGCCAGTGATTCAACACGGGCATTGTTCGCGCTAGGCAATTCGGTATTTACCCAGACCTGGCAACCGCCGGGTACAGGCGATACAGATGCGGATGGCCTTGGACCGATTTTCAATCGCAGTTCCTGCAGCGATTGCCACGTCAACAATGGACGTGGCCGGGCCCCCGCAAATTCGGAAATGACTGTTCAATCAATGCTGGTGCGCATCAGTGTTCCCAGCGAGACATCGGGGCATGAACGACCGAAACCGGTGCCTTTATACGGCAACCAAATACAGGATCGGGCGGTCGCCGGCGCAGTGCCGGAGGCTCGGGTTCGTGTGTATTGGCAGGAATCAGCCGGCGTTTTTGCCGACGGTTCCAGCTACGCATTGCGTCGTCCGCAATTGGAACTCAGCGAACTCGGATTCGGGCCCGTACCCGCTGATATCCATTTGTCGGCTCGTGTTGCCAACCCATTGATTGGGCTCGGACTACTGGAACTAATTCCGTCTCAAACATTGCTGCAGATTGCCGACCCTGACGATCGTGATGATGATGGCATCTCCGGGCGGGTGAACATGGTCCTGAGCCCTGACGAAGGGGCTGCGGCCGTTGGTCGCTTTGGCTGGAAAGCCAATTCCGCGAATCTCGTCAGTCAAAACGCCGCGGCGGCACGAGATGACATCGGCATCACAAATGTTATTTTCTCCGATGAAAATTGCATCACGCCACAACGTACGTGCAGTACTACGGTTAGTCACGAAGGCGTCGAAATGTCGCCGGAAACGCTGCAGTTGCTTACAGTTTACACTCGCTGGTTGGCCGTTCCACGCCAACGTGGTGCGGCAAGACCCGATGTGACTCGAGGTTTCGAATTATTTGTCGAGCTGGGCTGCGGCAACTGTCACGTACCAACGCTAGTAACTGGTGAGGATCCCGACGTGCCTGAATTATCAGCGCAGATCATCCACCCTTTCACAGATTTGTTGCTTCACGACATGGGGGACGGCTTGGCCGACGGCAGGCCCGATTTTCTCGCCAATGGCCGGGAATGGCGAACACCGCCGCTTTGGGGTATTGGATTGACCGCCAGAGTCAGCGGTCACACAGAATTCCTGCATGATGGCCGCGCGCGTTCGCTGCAAGAGGCGATTCTATGGCATGGAGGCGAAGCGCGCCAATCACGAGACCGCTATCGAAACAGCGACGCTCAACAACGTTCCTTGCTACTTGCGTTTTTGAACTCGTTGTAGGCTCGTCATCAGTCACTGCTCGACGGCGCAACCCAACTCAATTCGATTCCGTCTTTGAATTTTTCAATGGCCGTTTCCAGAATGGCGAGCGCCTCGCATCTGTCAGGGCAAAGCTCTGCGAGTTTTCCCATATTAACCTCGGCTGACGTTTGATCGCCCAATTTCAGGAACAATTCACCCTGGTACTCGAGCGCACCCTGATGATTGGGATCGATAGTCAATGCCTCGTTGTACATTTCCATCGCCTCATCATCGCGATCGACGTTGCGCAGGCTGAAACCGAGCAGGTTAAGTGCATCGGCATCTTCGGGTTCGAAAAAGATTATTTCCTCGAGCATGGTGATGGCTTCATCGAAGTCGTTATTGTCGATGGCAGACTGCGCCTCTGCGACTTCATAGCTCGAGAAGTCCACACCCGGGACCGCCCAAGCAGTGCTGATGCTCGTGATGGCCAGAAGCATTGAGAATAAGCTTTGACCTGCGATAGTACGAATCGAGTGATTTAGCATGTGGCCCGTCATCCGTTGCTCGCGATTTCCTAATGGCTGCCAATTGTATACTGAGTACGCTGCCAGAGTCATGCGCCGACGGTTAGCCGCCTTTTTTTGGCCTGACGGCCCCCAAGAACACGGTTAGATTAGCGGTTGATGTGAATCACGCGGTCTTATACGCTTGTATATTACTCGGGTTGTATACAATCTGAAGAACAAAGGCGCACTAATTATGACAAACAAAATCACGCGACGCGCGGTCATTCAGCGCGGCATACAAATTTCAGTCGGCGGCGCGTCATTACTGGCACTCAATGCCTGTGGCGGATCGAAAAACGAGCAGTTCTCTTGTGTCGACCCGGAAGAGTTGAGTGAGGGCGAACGGAGCATGAGAGTGTCAATGATGTACACCGACGCATCCCCCAATGCGGCGGAATCATGCAGTGGCTGCGCGTTCTATTCGGCCGGAGAATCTGCGTGTGGCGATTGCGAAATATTGGGCGGCCAGGTCAGTGGCGAAGGGCGTTGTGATTCCTGGAGCGCGAGATCTTAGCTCCGTATTGTCTGCAGACCGACGTGGTGCGTACTTTTGTATCCGCAGCGCTAATGGTGATGCTAACGGCTGTTGCTCTTGATTCACGAGCGCAAGATGCCAATAGTTCGAATCTCAAATACGGGGAATATCTCGCAAGCGCTGGAAATTGCGCGAGTTGCCACACTCGCGCCAACTCAGAGTCATTTGCCGGAGGCGTCCCGTTCGAGACTCCTTTTGGCACAATTTATTCGACCAACATTACAAGCGATTCCCAAACCGGAATCGGAAAATGGACGTTGGAGGAATTCACAATTGCCCTGCGGGAAGGTGAGAGGCCGGACGGCGTGCATTTGTATCCGGTGTTTCCCTATGTCTCGTTTACGAAGTTAAGTGACGCGGACATTGCGGCTTTGTTTGCCTATATGCAGACTCTGCCACCCGTCATATACACGCCACCGGAAAACGATCTCAGGTTTCCGTACAGTAAACGATCGATGCTGGGACTGTGGAAGACCTTGTATTTTGATGCCGAGCGATCTGAATCGAACGAGGACCGGACGCAGCAATGGAATCGTGGCGCTTATCTTGTGGAAGGACTGGGTCATTGCGGTATGTGCCATACGCCAAGAAATTTTCTGGGCGCACAGGATGAAGACCTGGCACTGACCGGTGCGACCTACAAGGATAAAGTCGACGGTCGATGGCTGAACTGGTCTTCGACGAATCTCACTCAATCGAAAAGTGGCCTTGCTTCATGGTCCACCGGCGACATCGTTTCCTATTTGCAGCACGGTATCAGTGTCCAGGCCAGCGTATTCGGTCCCATGAATGATGTCGTAGTCAAAAGCACGATGAAACTGAAGCCGCAGGACTTGCAGGCGATCGCGGTTTACCTCAAGAGCCTGCCGGCTAACGAACAGGATAGTGGTTCGAAACCCGATGATGAAACGATGCGCCTTGGTTCAGTGCAATACGATATCCATTGCGGTACCTGCCATCTGCCAACCGGGCTTGGTGCTGAGTCAACCGGACCGTCGTTAGTAGGAAGTTCTGTTACGCTCGCACCCGACCCAGCCTCTCTGATCAACATCACTTTGTACGGCGCCCAAGTGCCTCACGTCGCCCCGTCTGACAAATGGCAATCGCGGGAATGGATACTGATGGAGCCGTTCGAGAACCTGTTGGATGACGAGCAGGCGGCAGCACTATTGAGCTACGTCCGCAATGCCTGGGGTAACTCGGCGGGTGAAGTGACCGAGGAACAGATTGCAGATCAACGTTAATTCTCGGTACTGTCCGTCCATATGATGCCCCGCGCGCAGCGGCGATCAAGCTGCAACCCCGGTTCTTGTGCTGGTCGCAGCGCATGTATACAATCGTGCGGTTGGCGCTTACCGGGCAATTTGCGCATACACTAACCAGTCAAATGTGCGTAATGGGGCGCCGCAAGCGCCAGAGCTAAATACGATGTCGCGACATAAAAATCACCGCAGTCAATCCATCTTGTTGTCACTGACAGCATTTACGCTGTTTTCGGCTTCGTACGCGAATGCGGCCGGCAAGCCTGCCGATGGCAAGCTCGGATTCGTGGTTCGACACTGGTTCACCGCGATTCATGAAACCCGCTTTATGGATGAGTGTCCGGTCGGTCTCAATATTTCAAACGACGAGTATTGGTGGCGTGGCCTGAACGACGAAGACCAGGCGACGCTGACCAACAACGGCTTGCTGGAAACATTGCGGCGCTGGAGATACGCTATTAATCGGGGCCCAAACGGTGAAGACGTTTGCGCCCTACCTGATGCTGTAACTGATCCCCCATTGTTGGTTGTTGAGGGTGATCTATCGTATGGCATCAACCTCGATGGGACGACGGACGGTCAGGCCACGCCGAAGTCCTGCCCTCACCAAAAGTTTACAGGTCTCAATGGCGAACCCGCTATCGACAATCAGATGTACCGCTTGCTTGGCTGCATTTATGGCTGGCGCGAGGACGGAATATTTGAAGTGAATGCTGATGAAATGCGTGGTACCAGTGGTCTGGGCATGATTCTCATCGATGTTAGTGACGTCGATGACGTCCTCAACGACGAGGATGTGACTGTGACCTTCTACCGCTCCGTCAATCAATTTGCCCAGGGTCCTACTGGCACACCCTTGCCGTATAGCTCCTACCGCGTTGACGCAACACCGGACGGCACACCGAGGTACGGTGACTCGCTAAACGGCTCGATCAAAGACGGCGTTTTGACGACCGAGTCAGGCGACGTAAAGTTGCCGTTTTACGGCAATTACACGTTCAACCAGCATGTATTTCGTGATATGTCGATTGAATTGACGATTGCTGAGGACGGTCGATCGGCCGACGGTATGGTTTACGGCTACTATGATCTCGAAGAGCTACTAGCTCATATCACGGGAACCGGGCTGGTGATTTCCACGGCTGGCTTTAGTTGCCCGGCGGTAGTGACCGCCGCTCGTGAATTGGCCGACGGATACCCGGACCCGGAGACAGGTGAATGCACCACATTGTCGTCCGCATTCACAGTTGAAGCAGTCGCCGCATTCATACTTGGGACTGATCATGAAGGGACTCAAAGCGCATCACTGCGCTGATGTCGTCACTCGCAATTAGTCATGACGGGCATTAGCCAACAGGATCCGAACTAACTATATGTCTATATGCTTCCCAGGTAAGGATTACTCTACCGCCATATTGCTCGTTGTTGTGACATTGTTCGCTGGCTGCGGGCCGGGTGCAGGTCCCACCGTTGCAGGTGAACCACCTGGGATGCGCCGCATTTCCGAAGAGCAATATTCCAATATCGTCGAAGACGTATTCGGCGCCGGAATTTCAGTAGCAGGCCAACCGGACCCATTGCCACGAACCGACGGTTTGCTGGCGGTTGGCGCAATGAGTGCGCACATCACGCCATCCGGGTTCGAGCACTATTATAATCTTGCACGCAACATTTCGGCGCAAGTGGTCAGTCCGAAGCATCGCGCTGACCTTGTGCAGTGCCAGCCGGAGTCCGCAAATGCGGCAGACGATGCCTGTGCTGAAATGTTTTTGTCGAAAGCCGGGCGCCTGCTGTACCGCCGACCACTCACAGCAGGGGAGTTAAATACGGCCCTGGCGGCAGCAAATGAAGCGGCAGGCATAAGCACTGATTTTTATGATGGCCTCGCAATTTCCCTGGCCGCTATGATGACCACGCCGCAGTTTCTTTTTATCGTCGATACCATTGAGCCGGATCTCGATGAAGCCGATGGCGTGCGACTGTCGGCGTATGCAAAAGCGGCGCGCCTGAGTTTTCTTGTTTGGAATTCGACGCCGGATGACATGCTGTTGACCGCTGCTGAAACAGGTGCTTTGGATACGGAAGAGGGCTTCCGCGACCAGGTGGAGCGAATGTTCGCCTCGCCCAGGTTGTACGGTGGTGTTCGATCGTTCTTCAATGACATGTTGGTGTTTGAAAAGTTTGAGACGCTTGAAAAAGATCCGACAATCTACCCGGCATTCAGTCAACGAGTCGCAGACGACGCCAGGGAACAGATACTCCTGACGATCACCAATCATCTGCTGACAGAGCAAAATGACTATCGTGATCTCTTTACGACCCGCAAAACGTTCGTGACACCGTCGTTGGCTCGCGTTTACGGTGTTCCCACCGATCGACCGGCGGGTGGCTGGGCTGAGTACACGTTCGCTGAGAACGATCCGAGGTCGGGAATTATCACGCAGATCGCGTTCACTGCGGTCAATTCTCATCCAGGCAAAAGTTCACCGACCTTACGTGGCAAAGCGCTGCGAGAGACATTACTGTGTCAAAAGGTTCCGGATCCTCCCGATAATGTTGATTTCACCTTGTTTAATGATCCGGACGCGCCCAACAAGACAGCCAGAGAAAGGCTCAAGGCGCATTCGGTTACGCCGTCGTGCGCCGGCTGCCATAAAATTACCGACCCGATAGGACTCGGATTGGAGGTTTTTGATGGTAGCGGCTCGTTGCGGGTAACTGAAAATGACGTTCTCATCGATACGAACGGTTTCATTGACGGCACACCGTTTGCCGGGCCAGCGGAACTGGGGTCTGTCGTTCGTGACAATCCTGCAGCAACGTCTTGTGTTGTCGAGCGGCTCACCGCCTACGCGATGGCACGACCGTTGACTCGCGACGATCGTGAATTTGTCGATTATCTTGAAGAAACATTCGCAGACGAGAATTACCAGTTTACGGATCTCCTTAGGCGACTGGCGTTGAGCGATGCCATGTACGCTGTATCTCCACCCGCGGACGAATTAGTGGTCGCTGAAGCGACAAATAGAGGAATACACCATGAGTATCCTGATACCTCGCAAGATTAGCCGCCGAACCGTACTGCGCGGCGCATTGGGTGGACTGGCGCTGCCATTTCTCGATTGCATGTTGAACGAATCGGGTACGGCTTTCGCGGCGACAGGTGCGCCGCTGCCGGTTCGATTCGGTACCTGGTACTGGGGCATGGGACACACGCCGGGCCACGCTATCGCCGACAAAACTCAAACCGGACCAGGTATCGGGTTCCTCGAGGAAACTGAAGCGCTGAAGCCCTTTGCGGATCAAATAAATTACTTCTCCGGATTTAACATGCCATTGGATGGCCGCTCGAATTACACTCACTTTTCCGGTTGGGCGGCAAACCGAACTGGAACCGCGCCATCGCACAGTAGTGAAATTCCGGCAACGACCCTGGACTTGCTGATCGCCGACGAGATCGGCGCAAAGTCGCGTTTTCGCAGCATTGACGCATCGAGTTCAGGAATGCCACGCGAGAACTACAGCGCTCGCAGCACCAACAGTCGTGCAAAAACAGAGGTTTCTCCGCTGGCTCTGTATAACCGTCTCTTTGGCCAGGGATTCATCGATCCCAATCAGTCGGAATTCAATCCCGATCCGGAGGTCATGGTTCGTCGAAGTGTCTTGTCGTCTTTTTCAGATCAGAGTAAGGCGTACATGAAGACCATCGGCGTGGCAGACAGGGAACGGCTGGACCAATACTTTACGTCGGTTCGACAAGTTGAAAATCAACTGGCTCTGCAACTGGAAGCGCCACCGCCAAATCAGGCCTGCGCAATACCGGTAATGCCCAAGGGAGAGGAACATGACCGCGACATCGTTTCTTCGACTCGCGAAATGGATTCAGTTGTCGAGACGCATAAGGTGATGGCAAAACTCCTGGCGATGGCTGTTGCTTGCGACCAGACCCGAGTTTTCAATATGGTGTTTACCGATAATTTCGCCAATCAACGCCGAGCCGGTGAAAGTTACACGCATCACATGTTGACGCATGAAGAAGCGATTGACGAAGAGATTGGATATCAGCCGCTGACGTTTTGGTTTCAAAAACAAGCAATGGCCGGTTTTGCCGAATTTCTGACGCACATTTCGAGCATCAAGGAAGGAAACGGTACCTTGCTTGACAACAGTTTGATATTCGCAACCTCCGAGACGAACTTTGCGCGTGTTCATACGATTGACAGTGTGCCAATGTATCTGGTCGGTAAGGCAGGCGGCCGTGTCAAAACGGGTATGCATGTGCTCGGCGGCGGTGACCCGACGACGCGCGTTGGCCTGACTGCTCAAAAAGTTATGGGCGTTCCAGTCGACGCCTGGGGAACCGGTTCACTGAAAACCTCGAAACCTATTACCGAGATAATGGCCTGACAGGTTTGTTGTTTTGCATGGATTGGGGTTTGTACTATGAATGATCAAAGGTTCCTGCGCACCGTCAGAACGTGTTTCCTGGTCTTCTGTGCCAATATATTTTGTCACGGCGCAGTTGCGAGCGATGCGGCCCCGGCGGCCGTAGTGTTGGAGGAGCGCGGCCACGGTTGGTTGATTAGAGACACAAATAATATGTCTCTTTACATGACCAAGCAGGATCAGGAGCCTGGTGTATCGACATGCGTCGAAGCGTGCGCTACGAAGTGGCCGCCGCTGATCGCTGCTGAAGGTGCGGTCTCAAGTGGCGACTGGCAGGTCATCAACCGAGACGACGAAACCAGCCAATGGGCGTTTCGTGGGCAAGCGCTGTATCGATACACGGGAGACAAGGCGCAGGGTGATGATTTTGGCGACGGATTCGGTAACGTCTGGTACCTCGCAACCAAGCTGATAGAAATGCCGGCCACGGTCGCTGTCCGAAAAACCAGGCTTGGGCATAGTTTGGTGACGGCTGGTAGTGAAGCGTCCCTGTATTTCATCGATGCGGATGCGGCCGAAGATCCCACATGCGACATGCAGTGCGCGCGTACCTGGATACCCCTGAAGGCGTCTCAGATGGCCTCTGGCCGAGGTGATTGGAGCATAATGACGCGGCCGGATGGCACGCGCCAGTGGGCTTATCGTGAAAAGCCCTTGTACCAATATAGCGGCGACTGGGATGCAGGCGATACCTTCGGCAATCAGGTGGACGATGCGTGGCTAGTCGCTATTCTCGAACCATCGCCACCGATACCGGACTGGATAACGGTACAGGGCTCCGATGCGGGCTTCGTGTTGGCAAATGAGGACGGTAAGACGCTTTATGCGCAAGCATTATCCCGAGTTTATCCTCCCCCGGAGGATATTCATGCCAAGCGCCAGCTGGTTGAGCCGGACTGCGGTGTTGAATGCTCGGGTAGCCATTGGCGACCGGTCATTGCCGCTCAGGATTCGCGGTCAGTAGCAAGTTGGACGGTGATTGATCGAAATGACGGTCGACAGCAGTGGGCGTACAGGGGAGAACCTTTGTATCTCCACGCGCGTGACAAGGTTCCCGGTGCCTTGCATGGTATTTACAGTGGCAACCGCTCTTGGCACGCGATGATGGCATCCGGAGAGAGCATGCAGGGGACGGGCAACTAGAATCCTTGCCGCTCCGTGGATCGTTCGCGGATATTGCATCGCGGGAAAGTCTGGCTTGCGCATTACACTGGATTGTATACACTGAGCAAGCTGAAGTGTATACAATAATAGACGATGCAAAAAGAAGCCTTCTCTACAAAAAAATAACACCAGTTCGAAACAAGCATAAGAGAAAGCTGCCAACCTTGACGCTTACTTGCCGGCATGACTGGCTAGATGGGGAATTTAGATGAACAAGTTGCGACGCGGGCTTATGCCTGTTCTATTTCTTGGCTCATTCAGTTTGTTGCTACAGGATGCTGTACTGCTCGCTCAGGAATCCGATGGGTCAGGAGCGTCCTCAGGGCTGGACGAGATTGTAGTCACGGCTCGAAAGCGTGAGGAAAGCCTCATGGAGGTGCCGCTGGCCATCACCGCATTCACCGCCGATAAACTCGAAGCCATGGGTATGGCACAACTCAATGACATCCAGATGTACACCCCCAGCTTATCCTTCACCAACATGCAAGGAGGATCGGCTCGAAACGACCGTTCCAGTAATTCGCTGGTCTTTCGAGGCCTGTCCCTCAGCTCCAATACAGGCATCACCGCTGGCGGTCAGGTATTTATTGACGGTGCCCCAGTCGTTGGTGGTCATACGCCCAGTATTGTGGATACGGAGCGGGTAGAGATTCTTAAGGGACCGCAAAGTGCCTACTTTGGGCGTTCTACCTTTGTGGGCGCTCTCAACTTCGTAATGAAGGAACCTGGCACAGAGTTTAGTGGGACGGCTGGCGTGGAATACTCGCCTACGTTCGGCTCCAATGAGCAGTATTTAAGCCTGGAAGGACCCGTCACCGAAAACCTCGGCGTCCGAGTCAGCGGGCGGCATTGGGCACAGGGTGGTTATGTAACAAATTATGCGAACCCATCGGTCAGTTTGGGCGCGCGCGACACGAAGTCGCTGTCCACTAACATCGTCTGGACACCCTCGGACAGTGTGAAGGTCAAAGCTTTCTTTAACTACTTCAAGGATGAAGACGGTGCCGGTGCCCAGTTTGCGTTAAAGGCAGGCGATAGCGCTATGGGAAATCGCGCTTACGCCGATGGTACTTGCGATGCTGTTGGCGATCCAATACGTGCCGCGTATGCAGCTCAAGATGGAGAACGTTGGACCTATGGCACGATCTGTGGAGAGCTCCCCAGTGTCAGTAACTTGCCCGCCTCTATGTTTTCGGCGGACACGGTAATAGATTCACGCTTGCAGGAAACCCTGTTCAATCCGAATCCCCTCTGGCTCATTTTCGACCCGAACTACCATAGAAAAGCGGGTTTGAAGCGCGAGGCATGGCAGAGCAACGTCAGGATCGACTGGGAGTTCGGTGACGGCTATTCGTTTACCTCTTTGAGCGCATTTCATACGGACAAGATTCAGAATATTCTCGACCTGAACTACCGCGACGGACGGCAGTTTGCGAACCCGAACCTGTTTTTATGCCAAGTCATATTTGGTTGGGGGGATCAATGCCGGCCCGACTGGAATACCACCTTGTTAAATCAGAGCGAGCAGGAAGATTTCAGTCAGGAACTCCGTATTACCTCGCCACAGGACCGACGTTTACGTTGGACCGCCGGCTTCAACTATTTCGATGCACATTCTCCTGGTGGAACGGTATATGGAAACCTGTTCCTCGGACCGTTTTTCACGAGTACGATTACGGAGCGTGATGTGTCGACCCCGGCCGTGTTTGGGGCCGTCTATTACGACCTAAAGGACAACCTGACCCTGGGATTGGAAGCTCGTTGGCAGCGAGACAAGATCAATGAACATGTGATTGTAACGTCTCAATCGTTACCGCCTCCGCCGGATGGTGAATTCTTCGAAGCAGAATTTGAGAGCTTTGCACCGCGAGTATCTCTGAACTATAACTACGCCGATAATTCGACACTCTATGGTCTGTTTTCCCGCGGCTACCGTCCCGGCCGTTTCAATACAGCACTCGCAACCGCCAGTGCCGATACGCTTGATGTATTGAGGCAGGTCTGTCCGGAATGCCAATTGAAAGTCAACGAGGAGCAGCTGGACAACTACGAGATTGGCGTTAAGTCAACCTGGCTGGATGGTCGTGCCCGAACGACTGTTTCGATTTACTATGATGAGTGGATTGATGGCCAGGTCGCCAACTCGATTCCGGTATTTGTCAACGGTACTGCTAACCTGATCGGCGTGACACTCAACAACGGTGCGGCCAAGCTCAAAGGCCTTGAATTTGAGGGCCAGTGGGCTGCGACCGATAATTTCACGTTGTCAGGATCGCTGGGCTATAACGACACCGAGATCGAGACCTATGTTTGCGGCGATTGCAATCTTAACTACGGCAGCTTCGATGGTGTAGAGGGCAACGAGTTGCCGAGTGCGCCTAGCATCACCTATAGCCTGTCGGGTCATTACAGCGATAGCCTCAACATAGCGTCAATGTCGGGCGGTTGGGACTGGTTTGGTCGATTCGATTTCGCACACCAGGGCAGTCGCAAGGTTGATTACTCAAATGTCGCCGAGACAGCGGCCTACGATAATCTTAATCTGCGCCTGGGCATTAGTAACGAGAGCATCATGATCGAGGCCTTCGTTCTGAATGCCACAGATAACGACGATTTGATTGCGGGCTTCATGGGCGTCGATCTTTTCACCTTCGGTTCCGGACCATCGCAAAAGAACGAATTCCGCGTTGCGCCCAATATGCCGAGACGTTGGGGCGTGCGCGCGACGTATCGGTTCTAAGCACACGCATTGCCAGAAACGGAAAAGGCCGGAACCGTTCGTTCCGGCCTTTTTTATTCACAACTGCGAAAATCGTTTCAACTGTAGAGGCTAAGAATGATCATTCCTAACATTCACGTCGATGGCCACGGCCACTCCTGTTTCGGTGAGTCGGATCTCGTCCAGAGCGGCGATCCGGCGCGGCGTATCTCGGCTAAGAATCAGGATGTCCTTTACTGGCAGATGCGTCGCATCGAACCGGGTTACTACAACGACTTCAAAGCCAATGATGTTGCACAATTCGTCGCCGTCCAGTCGGGTCAGGTTGCGATGACCGTTAGTAATGGTGAAACACGCCACTTTTCGCGAGGCGACATGTTTATGCTCAAAGATCGGAAAGGCCAGGGTCACACGACGCGGACCGTCGGGCACGAAGCCTGTGTAATGCTGGTCGTCACGTTGCCGGACGACGGTGATTTCAAGTAATGCGGCGCAGGAGAACCCTATGAGATTTACGCAATTCGCAATGCTGGGATTGGCGATGTCCGCCGCGGCGGCAGACGGCAGTCTACCCGCCGCGCCGGTTGCACCGCTGCCACAAGTTTCAAGCGATGCTATTCATATTCCTGCGGACGCTGCAAGAATAAAGGCGATGGCGGAATGGGACGTATTGCAGCTGGTTAAAGGCGAGCAAACCGGACAGCGCATCCTCATCCGCGAAGGGACTGAGTCGTTGTTCGGACCCGCGCCCGATAATGCGTCAGAGTACGAGGCAAGAAGTCACAAATATCCAAGCGGGGCAGTACGAATATTGTCCTGGGACAAAGATTCAGGATCGGTGCTGCACCAGGTGACGTTTGAAACAGAGCTGTTCGTATTGCGGGGCGACGTCGACATGGAGTTGCCAGGCGAAACCATCCGATTAAGTGCTGGCGACGCGGTATCGCTTCCGGCCGGTGTTCTTCGCAACATGAACCCGTCTGGGGACACGGTCATCGTGCAGTATTTTGTCGGAAATACTGCCTCGAACCCGAAGACAGAAGTTGTGCGAGGCGCGGAACAGTCGGAAATGCATCTGCTTCAATGGATGAACAATGGCGAGGGCGTGACCGCTGTCAAGGAAGAGGATGTCGCAAACGCTCCGCCCGATGCGGCGGCACTGTCGGTTAAGCGCTATTTGTTTGAAGGGAACTCCATTCGTCACGCCCGATTGAAGAAAGGTGGCACAACGAACCCGACGACTTACGCAGTGGATGTGCTGATCTACATAACTAAAGGCCGCATGCGACGCACCGAAGGCGATCAGGTGTTCGAGGTGTCGGCTGGTGATACAGTTCGAGAAACGCTTGGGCAGACCGGTTATTGGGAGATTCTTGAGGACTCGGAGTTTATTTCAACCAACGCGCCTATGAATCCAGCCAAACCCTCAGCCAGTCGCTAGCAGGAGATTAGAAAATGAAACACAGAATGTGTGCAATGGCGATGGATGAAAATGGGCGATCCTACACGAGCCATGCCGATGTACCGATGAAAAAGGTCGGCGAACTGGAATACATCAGCGAAAAGCAGGACGCATCGTATTGGGGGCTGTCGTTCAACCAAAACACTGCACTGACCAACGAGTACGAAATGCATTTGACCAATCAACCGCGCATTGTTGGCGTCATGTCGGGCCATGCGGAAATAATGCAGCAGGACGGCAGCGTCTGTCGCCTTGCGACGGGAGATTTTATTTTCGTGGATCCGCTGGCTGTGCACCATTCGATTTTTCGCAGCTCGGTGCCAACTCAAACATTGAGCGTGACATTTCCTGTTTCGGATAATTGGGAATTTAAGTAGGTCATCGCCAGAAGGAGACTTCCGTATTGACACGATACATAAAGGTCGCACGACCGTTATCGCAGCCCTTGTAGTTGCTCTTGCGTTGTGGATTCCACAATCTTCGCTTGCGGAAGAGGGTGCGCCGATTCACTTCTATGCTGACTTGTCTGCGGATGAGCAGAGCGCGGTAACAAAAAGCCCCGCGCTTGGCCGGGCGGATTTTGTCCTCGAGCGCGCGACGTTGCGGCTTTCCTGGATCGTGACATACCAAGATCTAACTTCGGCACCGACTGCGGCCGGTCTTCATGGACCACAGACGCCCGGAGGGAACGCCGGCCTCTTGATCGACATTGCGACATCCGGATTGGGAAGCCCCATTGAGGGCTCGACGATCATTACGGACGGGCAACTGGATTACATTTTGACTGGAAAAGTGTACGTCAATATACGAACCGTTAAGTACGATCTGGGCGAATTGCGTGGTCAGATCATGCGCAGGCGACCCAGTGAAGTAGAACAGGCCGACAAATAACCATGAGTAGTCAATGATGGAAGGCAATATCGCGGCGGAATTTCGACAAGGATGGCGGGTTCTTCTGGCATCCAGTTTTGGTATCTCCGCGGGATTAAGCGGTTTTGCATTCTATACATTCGGCGTTTTTGTTATTCCACTGGTCGATGCATTTGGCTGGACTCGTGGCCAGGTAACATTTGCGGCGACCTTTCTGATTATCGGGACCGCAATCACCGCGCCTGTAATCGGTACTATTATCGACAAGTACGGAGCACGTCGGGTCGGACTGATTTCGATGTCTGCTTTGGGACTTAGCTACTTCGGTTTGTCTCAGCTAAGCGGTTCCATCGCCATGTTTTACGCCGCGTGGCTCTTAATCTCACTACTTGGTGGCGGAACGACGCCCGTTGTCTGGACTCGTGCAGTGAATATCTGGTTTGATCGCAGCCGAGGGCTTGCCCTAGGTCTGACTCTGGCTGGCTCTGGTGTCGCGGGCATATTTGGTCCAGCCATTTGCACGGCATTGATCGATGCCTACGGTTGGCGTGGTGGTTATATTGGCATCGGCGCCATCATATTATTGATCGCATTACCCATCATATTCGTGCTGTTCACTGACCGCACGCCGCAAAGCGAACAATCCGGACCGGACAGTCAGAAAATACAGGGAGATACCGAGACAAAAAATCTGGCCGGGCTAACACTTCAGGAAAGTCTCAAAACGGCCTCGTTCTGGAAAATAGCGTTGGGATTCTTCCTGGTGTCCGGTGCGGTTGCCGGTCTTATCATCAATATCGTACCGTTGCTCGTAGATACCGGACTTACGGCGTTGGGAGCCGCGCAAGTCGCAGGCAGCCTCGGCATAGCCGTGGTCATTGGCAGGATATGCATCGGAATTCTTCTTGACCGATTTTCTGCGCCATTGATTGCGCGCATCTTGTTAATTGTGACCGCGACCGGCTGTGCGTTGCTGACGATAGATAAGGCGCCTTTGTGGTTAACCGTTCTTAGCGTCATGTCGCTCGGACTGGCTGCCGCGGCGGAAGTCGATCTCGTTGCCTACCTCGTAAGTCGATACTTCGGTATGAAGGCTTATGGAAAAGTCTATGGATGGCAACTGTCGGCATTTTATCTTGGCGCGTCGATAGGCCCGGCGCTGATGGGATTTTCGTATGATTATTTTCAGAGTTATCAGTACAATTTGTATACCTCGATCGTGATTTTCGTTTTGGGCGCTTTGGCCGTTGGGTCGTTGGGTAAGGCGCCTGATTTCTCGGCAGCGACCGAGGCAACGCGGTCACCCTAAGGTGACTGTTACCCTGAAGATGTTGGCGAGGAGATTTCTATGTCAAACGCGGTAGATCGCGCTTACGAGAAAATTCGAGCCGCAATTCTTGATGGCACGTTAGCGCCTGGTTCCCGGCTCAAAGAAAAAAAGCTGGTCGAATATTGTGGCGTGAGTCGTACGCCTGTTCGTGATGCATTGAGGCGCTTGGCGGCAAGAGACTATGTTTCTATACAACCTAACCAGGGTGCGCAGGTCAGGTCCTGGTCAACGGAAGACCTCGATGAACTTTTCGCATTGCGGGCATTGCTCGAGGGCTACGCGGCGAAGCGCGCGGCAAAATTGATAACGGACGAAGGGCTCAGTCGCCTTGAAAACGTGATAGCACAAATGAACGAAATTCTGACTGCGGAAATACCGCAGCAGGAAAAAATTTCAGAATTCTTACGGCTCAATCGAGCGGTGCATGAACCGATATGGGAGGCTTCCGGTAGCAAGCGTCTGATCAGCATCCTGGGTACTCTGGTGGAACAGGCGTTAGTTGTTCACACCGTCAAGTATTTCACGATGGACAGAATTGCGACCTCGCATCGCCATCATGAGGAGTTGCTAATGGCACTAAAAGCCGGCGATGAGTCCTGGGCAGAATCGATTATGACCAACCACATTCACGCCGCGCGATCGGAACTAAAGGTCGGGCTGCAAATCACCGAAGAGTCGCGTCAAGGCGGGTCAGGCTAATGGCATGCAGATCAATTTGGTTCTTGCTGTTGTTAATCCCGACAGCCTTCGCAGCTGAGACCATCAATTGGTACCATTGGGAGCATCCCGCATTTGAGGCCGCGAGCGCTCAGAACAAGATGATACTTGTCAATGTCGGTATGGAAGGATGCGTGGCATGCGAATGGATGGAAGCGAAGACGTATACAGACGCGGACGTCATTGATCTTCTTGACGAGCATTTTATTTCGATCGAAGTTGACTCGGAAGCTCGCCCGGACATCGGCGAGCGTTATTCCGACTGGGCCTGGCCGGCGACCATTTTCCTAACGCCAGATGGTACGCAGGTACTCGGCGTTCGTGGCAATCGATTGCCACGAAACTTCATCCCGATACTCAATGATCTGATCGCCAAGCACGCATCCGGTACACTTGAACCAGACCTGCGGTCGCCATATGCAGCACCGCCAAAGCCTGTTGAGACGGAATTGTCGCGTATTCGGGATGGCCTGCGCGCACAGTTGGACCGAAACCTGAATCGAAAGTACGGCGGCTGGGGACGAACAGGTATCGGTGGTGAATACAGTGGTTCGCGCCTGCGTCATTTGTATCTCAGGGCGCACCTTTACGACGATGCTGAGTTGCACAATCTGGCGATAATGAGTTCGGCCGGATTTCTCATAGCAATTGATCCGGTTTGGGGTGGCAGTTTCAATTTGGCGTTTCCGCAAGACATGAATGTGCCGAAAAAATTCGCGGCGCTCAGGGCCATACCGGAGAAGCGAATACTGGTGCAGGCAAATGCAATCACAGCCTTCGCGATTGGCTATCGCCACACGCGAGACGAAGAATACCTGTTGGGCATAAAGGAGATCGACCGCTTTCTGAGGAACTGGATGATGGCGGAGGACGGTACTTTTTATACCAATCAAAAAAGTGATGCTACCGGCCTGCCGGCAAATATGTCAGCCGGTGAGTATTGGGCATTGCCCACGGACAAGGAACGCCGCAAGTACGGTACGCCACCAGTCGATCATGCTGTGTATACAGACCGCAATGGCGAAGTGATTAGCGCTTATGTTCTCGCTTACGAGGCAACCGGCACTGACGAGTATCTTGAGACCGCGATAAAGGCCGCGACAGCGATACTGCAAGACCGCATTCATGCCGACGGCTGGGTGATTCAGGCGCGCAGCAACTCGAAAGCCGAAAACGACGCTCGAATGCGAACGCTGGTTACCGACGAAAGGCCTTTCCTGAGCGCGCAGGCCTGGTTTGGTACTGCTTTGTTGTCTCTCTATCGCGCTACGGGCGAACGCAGTTGGCTTGATGCGGCCGACCGTATTGGTAAGGCGACGTTGGTCGCCTTGTACGATGATAAACTTGGCGGATTCAATGCGACAAGCTCAGATTCGACCGCGACATTTATTGCACCGCGAAAATCACTTGAGGCGAACGGAACGGCCGCCAGCTTTTATTACGATCTCGAGCAATACACCAAGGACAGTTCCTACGCCGGCATAGCGGAAAGAACCATACGGGCGGTTGCCGAGCCAGGAATTATTCGCAGGGAAGGGAAAATAACCGGTGAGATTGCATTGGCCCTGGAAAAGGTGACGACGGCCTATGTTGAGTTTTCTATCGTCGGCGACGCATCTCATCAGAATGCTGCGGCGCTATTCGATGCGGGCCGCAACGTATTCGAACCCAGGAAGCTTTTGCACTATGAAGAACCGGGTCGCTACCCTGAACGTGACGTGCCGGCGATGTACATTTGCAATCCGGATATGTGCTCTTTGCCTATCGAAGACCCTGCACAGGTTGCTATTCGGGCGGCAGCTTTTCACGGACCCGCGACGTCATTGAGCACTGATTTTCAGTAGTCAAAATCGCACAAATTCAGGGAGATTTTTATGAGACTAGCGACTGTAGGCAAAGTGCTGATGTACATTTTGTTCGGTTTTGTCGCGCTGATTGCTACGTATGTCTTAATGATGAGCGGTATGTACCATACACCCTCGTCATTTCACGATTTCGATTCATCTGCAGCGACCGGTCGTCGCATTCTTGTTGTCGGTGCGACTCGTGGAACGGGCCTGGAAGTCGTCCGGATGCTTGTCGCTCGCGGTGACCAGGTAACTGGCATGGTGCGCAAGACATCGAACACGGCTGCTCTCGATGAACTTGGGGTCTCCAAGGTTGTTGCCGATGCTTTGCGCGCTGACGATCTGGCGGCTGCAATCCGCCCAGGGCAATTTGACATGCTGGTTTCTACTCTGGGTACGTCATCCAGCGACCTCCCGCAGAGACAGAATTTCATGCAATCGCTCGTCAAAGGGCAGACGAAAATGGATCCGAATAAGCGGCCGGATTTTCTGGGCAACCGGAACGTATTTGATGCTGCCAAAGCGGCCGGGATCAAGCGAATCGTTTTCGTAACTGTTATTGGCCCCGGGGACTCCTGGGAAGGACTACCTTTACCTGCGCAGCGCGGCCATCAGGAAGTCATTCCACTGAAAGAACAAGCCGAAAATTATCTCCGGGCTGGCGGATTCGATTACACGATTATTCGCCCGGGAGGTTTAAGCAGCGGTCCTGCGACCAATACCGCCCAACTTACTGCCGATACGGAGTCATTCAGCTACATGGGTCGTAAAGATCTGGCCTATCTGGTTGTCCAGTCGCTTGGCGACGCCAGCACGATTGGCAAAACATACACCGCGTATGACTCTAATCGACTTCACCTTTGGAATCTTTTTCTTGACTAATTTGGAGAGCGCGACAATGCAAACTCGATCCTATTCACTTCCGTTCATTCTTGTTGCTTGCGCGCTACTTACGTCGGCGTGCGCTGGGCACCACAGTACGTCGACGAGCATCGAAGCGGCGGTCTTGAACGCGGAGCGTCCCGACGCAGACACCGCTCGCGACCTTCAGCGTAAGCCGGCAGAGATACTCGAATTCTTCGGAATTGAAGACGGGCAGCAGGTGCTCGATATGTATTCTGGCGGCGGTTACTACACGGAAATTCTATCTTACGCGGTCGGTTCTTCAGGCCGGGTCGTAGCCTATAATAATAATGTTTATGCGGGCATGACCGACGAGCAGCGAACCACGCGGTACTCGGATGGCCGGCTCACCAACGTCGAAGAATTAATCGCCGCGAATAACGCATTGGAACTACCACATGACAGCTTCGACGTCGTCCTTTTCGTTCTTAGCTATCACGATGTGTATTACCTGGATGGCAGTCGCGGCTGGGAAAAGGTAGATCGTGAAGCGTTGCTGGCCGAAGTTTTTTCAGCGACGAGATCTGGCGGTGTGGTTGGAGTTGTCGAGCATATAGCCGCCGCAGATACCGATCCGGAAATTATCGCCGGTCTGCACCGGCTCGATCCTGAGCTGATCAAACAAGATTTTGTAGCCGCCGGGTTCAAGCTCGATGCAGAAAGCAATATTCTGCAAAACGCCGATGATGACCTCGGGCTCATTCCGATGCTGCCGCAAAACCGCGGTCGAAGTTCGCGCGCTGTATTGAGATTCGTTAAGCCGTAACGGAAAACTCCAGCGCCGCCTTGGCGGCGCTGGAGTATTGTCCGGGCTCTAATTTTCTTGCTGGGAAAGTTCCGTGTCGGTCAGCAGATCGCTGAACGCGGGTTGCCATCCTCCGGCAGTTGTCTCTTCGTCATAAATGGGCTCGAACGCCTTGTTGTAGGCGTCCGGGTTGCCGACCGCCGCGACCATCAACGCGGCAATATCAGCGCGGCTAAAGCCGCCATGATTGGGCATGTCGTCGCCTTGTTTCAGTGTGATGGCCTTACCCTCACTGTCAACGCTCTCCAGCCCGCCAGGGCGAACAATGGTGTAGGGCAGGCCGCTGTCACGCAGATAATTTTCCGCCTTCAACTTAAAAACCATGACGTTGCCGTACTTGTTCATGGAATGATCGTCCTGGGTAACACCCGCCGCAGACTCGATGACGAAGTGTTTGACGCCTGCCAGCAGCCCTGCGTCAATGAGGTTCTTCGTACCGCCCCAATCGACGAACTCGGGGCTGTTTGGGCCCTCGAACTGTGTCGCGCCCAATGCAGATATTATGTGGGTAACACCCACCATCGCGGCATTGATTGAGTCGATATCGCGAACGTCGGCCTCAACCCAATCATAGTCACCTTCCACTTTGCCGCGAGCGCGTTCAATATTGCTCGTCATGGGTCTAAACGATCGGCCGGCTGCCTCGAGTGCCTTGATAATATAAACGCCGGACCGACCAGAGGCACCAACCACCAGAATCCGCTCCTCGGATTCGCCCTCGGCGGAAACCGTGTCCACAGTTGACGAGGGTTCCGCTGCTGAGACGGCAGCTTCCGCGACGGTATCGGCAGGGGGAGCGCTATCGTTGTTGCAAGCAGCAACCGTCAGGATCACCGCAAAAAACAATGCCGGAAATGTGGCGTAGTGATATTTGTTCGACATCCAATTGTCCTTATCTTAGAAGCGGAAGCGAGCTGTCAGGCCGATGCGACGTCTTGGTATGCCAACAATCGAAGTAACCGGCCGGAACGAGTTTAGATCAGACTGAAATATCTGCGCGAAATCTGGCGCGTCCTCGTCGAAGGCGTTCTTAACCCAAAGAGTAAGGTCGTAGCTCTCGCCGCTCACCCCGGCACTCAAGTTCGAAATCACTCTGTCGGGAATGTAAGTGGTATTGATTTCGTCCATAAACTGCTTGGAACGGTAGGACGCGTTAGCACCCGCAAAAAAGGACAGGCTAGAGTTGATAGGGCGACTGTAATTTAGCGCCAGGTTTGCTGTTGTATCGCTGGACCGCCGTGGCTGCAATCCTGAAATGTCAGGGAAAAATGCGCCCGAACCGGCCGGATCGGCGACGCAAGCTGCACCGACGCCCGGGTAGCTGCTGGTCGCCGGATCAGCCAGCGCACAAAGTGCAGCGCCACCTGAATACAGCGTACCGCTATCGAAACTGGCGTCGCTGTAGCCGTAACCGATTGTGATATTGAAATTCTCAGTCGGTCGCGCGACAAGACTCAGTTCAAAGCCCTGGGACGTCAAGCCGGTCGCATTGCTCGTCGCGGTAAGAAATGCGCCGAGACTATCGGTCAGTCGCTGGCGAAATTGAGCGTCAGTCCAATCGACAAAGAATAGCGCGGCGTTGAGCTGCATTTTCTGGTCAGCCCACGATGCTTTCGCGCCGACTTCGTAAGTCCAGTTTTCCTCTGGATCAAACGTCAGGATGTCTGCGTCGACGGAGCGTGTATTGCCGTTGACGCCACCCGATCGGGTGCCATGCGCTGCCGAAAAATAGTACATCGCATTTTCACCGGGCGTGTAGCGCAGCGTAAAACGCGGATCAACCCAGTCATGGTCAACCTCGAAGAAATTGGTTTGGCCGGGCGCTACCGTAAAAAAGAACTCGTCCTTGATGTCCTCGAGAGAACGGGTTTCCTTCGTCCAGCGTAATTCAGCGGTTGCCGTCAGTTGGTCGCTTATATCGTAGTCGATCGACGCAAATGCCGAGACCTGTTTCGACTTCTCAATCCCGATTGTAAATTCGTCCACCCGTGGGATATTGTTGCTCCAAAGATCTGTCGTTAAGTCGCCGGCTTGAGCAAACAAGGGATGCGGCAAGGCAAGCCGCCCCAGTGGACCACCGCCAAACGGGTCAACCACCATGAATACCAGTTGGTCCGGCGCCAAACCGGAGGCAGCAACGGCAGAACTGACATCGATAGCGAAATCCGACGTCTGTCTGTTCTCAGCGTTAAAGTAGAACAGCCCGGCGCTCCAGCGAAGCCGTTCCGAGCCTGACGAGTCGAGCCGCAATTCCTGCGACCAGTATTCCTGGTCGAGACCTTGCGAACCGATGAAGGTGTTGAAATTCGCGTCAGTCACCGGCACGAATCCCGGAATAAACGGGGCGTCCGGAAACAGCACCGGAGGTGATCCCTGGGCTTCATAGATCGCCCGAATAGCGTAGCCGTAGTGAGCGGTCCCGGTCTGACTGCGGTCGAGATCCGCGAATCCAACGCTGTCATTTTCGGTAAAAGCCGTGATCGAACTCAACGTGGTGTTGCCGAGATCGAATTTCATACGCAACGCGATTTTGCTGGTTTCGCCGTCCGCCGAATAGGCCTCTGGCGACAGACTCAACGTGTCGCTGCCGAAAGCAGGTAGTTCGCCGCAAGCATAATAAGGTTGGCCAATGTCGTAACTTAAAGAGCTGCGCGTCGGTACGATTTCGCCGCAGGTGTTGGGTACGGTTCTTAATGCTGTGCTCGCACGGAAATCCTCAGCCCAGTACATATCAAGGTAAATCTCAGAATTATCCGATGGCGTAAAATACAATGTAGCGTTGACAGCCTTGTTCTCGAATCCGTCGATACCGCTGCCAGCCGCCGCCGGTCCGGCATTCGTGTAAGTGCCGTCATCGCTCAAGTAACCGACACTTAATCGGCCGAATAGCTTGTCAGCAACAATGGGCCCACTGACGGCCCCCTGAAATCTCTGCAAGTCGTCTTCGCCCAGGGTCAGTTCGATGTTGCTCTCAAAGGTATCGGTCGGCTTCTTGCTGACAAAATTTATCGCACCGGCGAAGGTATTACGTCCATACAGCGCACTCTGTGGTCCTTTGACAACTTCAATTCGCTCGAGATCCAACAACGTGATGTCCTGTGCGGCTCGGCCGGAAACATATACACCATCAACGAATACGCCAACGTTGTTGTCGAAGCCGCGGCTGTCAATCATGGCCATGCCACGAATGATCGGCGTATTGAGCCGACCACTTTCACCACTGATAAACGTCAGGTTTGGCGTCTGATTGGCAACGTCGCCGAGGCGCACAAGATTGAGTTCCGCAATTTTCCTGGCGTCGAATGCATCGATGGCCATCGGGACTGATTGCAGACTTTCCGAACGTTTGCGTGCAGTGACAACAATTTCCTCAAGGCCAGCCGAAGTGGTTGACGTGTCTTGTGACTGTTGTGCGACGGCTGTGGTGGATACACCAACTAATACGAGAAACGGCAAGACCGCGACTTTTCCGAGACCATTCGCGAATAGCGACATGAAGAACTCCCCCAAGGTAGAAGACCAATGGTCGAAATGTATACAGTGCGCCGATCTCAAGTCAATGAATTGGGTACTCATGCCTCAATACTGGACAGTCGGTCGGTTTGTTTGGGCCGGCTGCTACATTTTTGTATACAATGATTAGCAATATCATATACTTTCTTGACTCACCTTGGTAAACCTTGCAGGTAACGGGAACAGACGATCATGGCAGCCAAAAGCACGATTAAGTTAGACACCAAGCGCCCCACCTACACATCTGATTTTATTGTGGGTGACGTGGAAAAAGCCGTTTTTCTGGGCAATCCTATTCTCGACAATATGTTGACGACCATTCTCGCGATTAATGCCGAGACCTGGGCTAACCGTCGCCGCACCATGGTGCTGGAGCGTTTGTTGGCCGAAAATGGCGTCACAAAGGAGATGATCGAGGGCTTTGTGCCGACGCCGGAGGAAGAAGCCGAATGGCAGGCCGAACGCAATCGCTTTATCGATATGACCCTCAGCCCAATGCTACGCGCAGGTAGCTTACCCATCTCTGCCGACCGAGAGGACGACTAAGTCATGACTAAGCAAAAAGATAAATTGATGATAGACCGCCGATCGCTGTTCACTGCGGCTGCGGCAACTGCTGCCGTCGGCACAACTCTGGGGTCCGGGACTGCCGCCGCCGGCCATGCCTCGTACGACATTGAGCCAAGGGGTACTACTGGTCGGCTTGAGCGCATGCCCTACCTGGATCTTGAAAGTGTGCACGATTACACGGCTGGAGTTCGGTCCTGGCATAGCCGGAATGCCAGCCGCGTGGCCAATGCGCGGGTGAAAGAGATTTTCAAGGAAAATGACATCGATCCCAATGACACAGACCTGTCTGTGAAAGAAGTGCTGGCGTTGATCGAGCATGACCCTATCGTAGCAATGAGCGGTCGCTTATGGATCAGCAATCAACAAATTACCTGGAAGGCCATTGCTGACAGATTCCACGCCAACGCCGACAAGTATATCGCCGAGATGGAGAGCTACGACAATATCGGTCCGGGCACCCTGGAACTCAATCCAGATATGGATATACCCGAATTCGCAAAATATGAAATTCATATCCAACCGGGTGGCTACGTAGGTGATCCGTTTGCCGGCCATATCTACCACCTGGGTACCAACAGCTTCTACCACGGTGCATTTCCCGGCGGCAATGATCAGGACCAGATTCACGCCATGGCGGCTAACAATCTTCCCGTGCCGGAAGACGGCAAGGTAAAGCGGATTCTTGATCTGGGCTGCGGCATAGGTCAGCACACGGTCGCATTGAAAGAACGCTTCCCTGATGCTGAAGTCTGGGGTCTGGATGTCGGTGCGCCGATGATCCGTTACGGACACATGAAGGCGGTGGACCTCGGAGTTGACGTCAATTTCGTTCAACGTTTGGCGGAGGACACCAAATTCCCGGACAATCATTTCGACATTGTCACCTCTTACATCATGCATCATGAATTACCTGCGGAAATTACCAAAGCGGTTTTCCGTGAAGCCCACAGGATCGCTCGCCCCGGTGGTTACTACTACCCGATCGATTTCCGCTCTGCCCGGCAGGCGCCGAAACGATCAGCCTATGGCATCTATCGAACCTGGTGGGATCATCGCTGGAACAACGAGCGCTGGAGTATGGAATTCAGGTCAGTGGCGTTCGAGGACGAAATGGAGAAAGTTGGGTTTTGGCTCAATCCCGACGCCAAGCCGGCAATACGGGGTTTTGGAATTCGTCACGGCGTCAAGAAAGCGTAACGAAATATACCTACTGCCTTTATTCCCACTTTTCCAAACGGAGACGTTCAATGCGTCGAAAATTAGTTATTGCGGTTACCGCGTTTACTGCGGTTCTGGGTTTTTCAATGCAGGTGACTGCTGAGACGAGCGATGAAAATGCGTTCAAATATCGGCAGAGCATCATGACAGCGCTGAAAGGCCATGCAGGTGCAATCGCAATGCAGGCGCGCGGTCTTGCTGGAGACCCCAGCCAGGTTGTCAATCATGCAAAGGCAATGGCAAGTCTGGGCTCTGAATTGCACTTGGTGTTTGCAGAAGGATCGAAGACCGAAGACTCCGAGTCACTGGACGCAATCTGGGAAAAACCAGAGGAATTCGCCGCTGCAGTTGCTGCTGCGGAAGAAGCCATGGCCGCACTCGGCGAGGTTGCGGAAAGTGATGACATGAAAGCGATTGGTGCAGCGTTCAGGAATGTCGGCAAGTCCTGTAAAGGGTGTCACGACGACTTCCGGGTGGCGCACTAGTACCCTGACATACTGATGCAAGGATTTTGTGTTACCACCGCGCTGGCCATGCTGCTGGCGGGGGCGGCCGCTGCTGACGAAGAATCCTTGATCGAACGCGGAGAATATCTGATCGCTGCCGGGGGCTGCGTCGACTGCCACACCGATGACGGCACGGACGCTATTCCCTTCGCAGGCGGCAGAGCCATCGAATCCCCGTTCGGTACATTTTACTCGCCCAATATCACGCCGGACGTCGAAACTGGAATCGGTGCGTGGTCGGATGACGATTTTGTCAATGCGTTTTGGGAGGGTACCAATCCCGATGGCGACCACTACTATCCAGCATTTCCGTTTACGTCATATACCGGTGTCGCCCGCGACGACTTGCTGGCGATGAAGCAATACTTGTTCAGCATCGAACCGGTTACGCATCGATCGCCCGACCACGATTTAGCCTGGTACATATCAACACGCTTGGCTGCCGGAGTCTGGAAATTTACGAATTTTGACTCTGCAAGATTCGTCTCGGACAAGGACGAATCGGAACAATGGAATCGCGGTGCCTACCTCGTGCGTCACCTCGGACATTGCGGCGAATGCCATTCACCGCGGAGCAGCCTCGGTGCATTACAAACCGAATATGATCTCGGCGGAAATCCCGACGGGCCGGATGACGAAAATATTCCGAACATTACTTCGCACACGGCGGACGGAATAGGAAAATGGTCGGTGAGTGACATAGAATATTTTCTTGATATTGGCATGCTTCCCGATGGCGATTTTGTTGGCAGCTCAATGAGCGATGTGATTGATAACAACACCGCTAAGCTGACGCCGGATGATCGACTGGCTATCGCAACCTATCTGAAGTCGGTGGCGCCACGACCTAATACGGAATAAGACAAAGATGAAATACCCGTACTCTGCGATGCCAAAACGAGGCCCTTTCAAATGGCCGAATGGCGCTAAAGTTGCCGTAATCGTAACGTTGAATCTCGAGCATTGGGAAATGGTGAGGGACACCAGCGAGCCCTACTACGCTGGCGGTCCACCTATTCTTCCAAGCACACTGCCAGGCAACGTCGCCGATTTTCCCAACTACTCGTGGCGCGAGTATGGCCAGCGTGTGGGCATTTGGCGGTTGATCGATATTTTCGACACTGCAGGTGTCCCCGCCAGTTGCACGATCAATGCGATAACGGCCCTTGAGCGAACACCGATGGTCCAGGCGGCTATGGATCGCGGTTGGGAAATCGTCGCCCATAATTTTGAGCAAGGTGAGTTGCTGTGCGACTACGCTCAGGATCCTGCTAAGGAACGAGAGGTAATTCTGCGGACCTTGCAGGTATACGAGAAAGTTGTCGGCAGGCCAGCAAAAGGGTGGTTGTCGTCATCGCTGCGAGGAACAGTTAACACCTGTGGTGTGCTGGCCGAGCAAGGACTTATTTTCTATTGCGACATGATGAATGACGATCAGCCGTACTTGATCGAAACTGAACACGGCAACATCGTGTCCGTTCCGTACACCATCGATATCAATGATTTTACCTTGCTTACCCGTATGAGTTTCACCACCGATCAATTTCTCGCCGCGATCAAAGAGGAACTGAACGTCATCTTGTCCGAAGCGATGGCGGACGGAAACGGCCGATTGATGAATCTCGGATTGCACCCGCACGTCTCCGGCCGCGCATACCGGGTTCGTGCGATTAGGGAGTTTCTCAACTATGCCAAGTCGCTGGACGGCATATGGTTCGCGACGCGTGAAGAAATTGCTGAATGGTATCTACAAAATGGTGGCGGTCATATCACCTAGCAACTGTTATTCTGCAGCGGGCGGCGCGGCCGGTGGGGGTCCGGCGTCCGGAATCAAGTCTGCTTCTTCAATTGCTTTGCTCACAAATGCCACTTCTTCACTGAGCGATCCACCGGAAATGCCGACCGCTCCGATCGGCGCGCCGTTCTTGTCGCGAATTATAACGCCCCCGGGGATGGCAACTATTTTTCCATCCAGTCCCTGCTGCAGAATGTCGAAAGTACGGGCGTTTGAGACGGAAAAGCTAGCCAATGAGGCGGACGAAATATTCAGTAGCAGCGACGACGTTGCTTTTCTCATCGACAGGATCGGGCGCATGTTTCCAGATCCATCTTCTCTTTGAACGGCAACCAAATGGCCGCCGCGATCAACAACAACTACAGCGACTGGTGTCGATTCCGCCTCGTGCGCATGTCCAAGGGTGGAAGCGATAATCTTGTTTGCGGTTGCGAGCGAAATATTGCCTTCGTCGCCAGCAGCATGTGCAGTGTTGACCGTAGACGCCAATAGAAAACTGCTGAAGATTATCGCGGCGTGTTTCATTATTGTACTTCCCGTTTGAATTGATAAGGCTTAGTCTAGTGGAAACACAGCATGCAATACAGTCCAAAAATGAGTCTGGCAGGACACGCATCCCGAACAGGAAATAGCATGAAAAAACTCTTCATCTACGTAATCGCATTGTTTGTATTCGCGGCCTCGGCTAGCAATGGCGAACTGACATCGAGAGAGTTTCACGCGAGTCTTTCTGCAAATAATCAAACTCGTCTGACAGAGAGCCCAGCAGTCGGCAAGGCAGATTTTCATCTTGATCTCACCAATCTGACGTTGACATGGCGGGTAGAGTTTGCAGGATTGCTGTCCGAGCCGGTTGCAGCAAAACTGCATGGTCCCGCGCAGCCCGGCGCCAATGGATTGGGATTTGTCGACCTTGCGCCGAACGGTATTCAGAGCCCCTTAAGTGGTTCAGCAGTGCTGACCGAGGCGGAGGTGCAATATCTTCTCGCAGGATGGGCCTACGTGAATATCACGACAAAAAAATTCCCCTACGGCGAAGCGCGCGGTCAGGTGGACGTCGGTCCACGCGACTAAAACTTCCTGCCGCCTATTCAGCGCTGGCAACAACATCACTGTCTTCAGCGTGAATAATGAATGCGGGGACAGCTTCAATCGTGTATGAGGAAGACAATGCCGTACATTCTCCCGTCTTGGGATCCGGGTAACCATCCGCCAATTTCTTCGCGGCCACATACAACGCGGGACAACTAAACTGGCCGGTTACACTCATGTACTCGCCTCTGCGGAAGTAATCCCAAAAATTTTCGAAATCACGATAACCGGCGATGTAGCCCGTGGCGCGATCTTTCGTGGTGTCTATGTCCAGTTCCAGACGCATCCCCTTCATGTGAATTTCCGTGTGCGCGAGATTGCTGTAGTTCGGCAAGAACGCGTCAATCGGATCGGTCGTCAATACACCGTCGACGATCTTGCCGTTTGCGGGAGTCCCGTAACCGGGTACGTTATGAATTCTGTAACTGGCGTGCGGAAGAATATTGCCGCGACTGTCTTTGGGAAGTATATCGTTGGCACGATGCATCCGAACGACGACGCCGTCGTCGTTCTGCCTGTCATCAACTCCACTGACTTCGATCAGAATGACGCCCTGAGATGTATCGCGCAATTCGCCGTTTGCATTCGTTTCCACGTATCCGCTGTCGCGCCAGCCAAATACGCAGCCCAATAATCGGTACATCTGATTGTCGACGCCCGATTGACCGCTAGGGGAAGTGAAATTGCTGTGTCCACAGGACTGCGGCGTAGCTTCGTCATCAACCCTGCCATCGAGATTCATGCCGAAAGAAATTGATCCCTGGACGGTTTTCATGGGCGGGTCTTCTATGATGGTCGGATTCCAGCAGACGTCTTCGCCGTTTGGACCTCGCAATGCTGACATCGCGCGTCGTGATGCGGACACGGGTTCAATATCGCCGCCATCGGTCAATTTATCCCGCACGGCCGGATCCAGTCCTTTCCACCACAGCTCGTCGTTACCGACGGCGAGACCGCGCGGGCATTCTTCCATGTACTTTGTTTCGTAAATGGACGTGTAAAAGGAAACGACTGCAAATCCAATAGTGTCATCAACACTGGTTTCGGCCGATTCTTCCGCGCGCTGGCACGCTGTCGTCATTAACATGAAGCTGCTTAACAAAAGCCAGGTCGAAATCGCGTTCGTTTTATGAATAATAATGACTTTTTCCCGATCTAAATACGAATGTCGTAGCTCTGAAAAGAGCAAAAATTAGTTTCAAGCGCACCCACCAACTGAAGACCGAATTATACCAGATTGGATGCTTTGTATTTTGACCAACGACCCCTTTTACACCTGGATCGAGTAGTTATTCATCCCGAAAAAATCTATAATAACTAAAGGCTTGTACGTCTTTTTCTGGAACGAAAATCAATCAAATAGATTCAGGGAGAGTCACTGATGAGACTCGGAAACTTCGGCGTTTTTCTTGCCGTCTTAAGCGTTATTTTGACGTCGGCATGACGGGTAAGCGCACCTTCACGGGTTTGCTTTCCCTGTTGCTCGTCGTGCTTGGTGGCTGCGGCAATGACGAGCCGATGACCGAAGGCGGCCAGGCACAACTTCGACGCCAAACCGAAGCGCAATACCGAAATTCCATTCGCGATATTTTCGGCTCGAACATCATCATCGCCGCACGATTCGATCCATTGGAACGAATTGACGGCTTGCTTGCCGTTGGCGCAGGTAGCGCAACGATCACACCGGCCGGGCTGGAACGCTACGACGGGTTGGGCCGGTCAATTGCATTGCAGGTTGTAAATGAAGAGAACCGCGATGTGTTAATTCCGTGTCATCCCACAACGGTCACGGCGAGTGATGCCGATTGCGCAGATAACTTTTTTGCTATCGCTGGTCGATTCCTGTTTCGGCGGCCACTGACGGATGCTGAGCGTGCGTTGTATGTCGGCATTGCCGGAGATGCAGGGGATCAGTTGGGCGACTTCTATGCAGGACTCGCCTACAGCCTGGCCGGCATGTTGGTATCGCCAAAATTCCTTTTCATTAATGAGACAACCGAACCCGACCCGAACAACCCGGGCACGCACCGGCTTGATAATTTCGCGAAAGCAACACGCTTGAGCTACTTCCTTTGGAATACAGCGCCCGATGCGGTATTGCTGGCAGCCGCCGAAACTAACGAATTGAGTACGACCGCGGGACTGGAAAAACAATTCGAACGCTTGATGGGATCGCCACGAGCAAGAGATGGTTTGCGAGAATTCTTTTCAGACATGCTGAATTTTGAGCGGTTCGAGTACCTCGAGAAAGACCCGATCATCTATCCGGCGTTTGCCATGCGGTTGGCCGACGATGCCAAAGAGCAAACACTGCGTACAATTACGCATCTGCTGCTCGACGACGCGGCGGATTACCGCGATCTGTTTACCAGCCGCAAAACATTCATGAGTGGTTCCCTGGGTTTGATCTACCAGGTACCGGTTAGTGATCCGTCGGGGTGGGTCGCGTATGAGTTTTCGAAAGACATGCCCTGGGCAGGCATTCATACACAACTCAGTTTTCAGGCGCTTTTTTCTCATCCGGGAAAAAGCTCGCCGACCTTGCGCGGCAAGGCTGTGCGCGAACAGTTGCTTTGTCAAAAGGTTCCTGATCCGCCCGGCAATGTCGACTTCTCAGATTTCAATGACGACGCGCACGCGGTCAACAAAACAGCAAGGCAACGATTGGCCGTGCACAACGTTGAACCAGCCTGTGCAGGTTGCCACAAAATAATGGATCCGATCGGACTGGCAATGGAACAATTCGACGGTGCGGGACAGTTTCGGACAGTGGAAAATGATGCAATTATCGACACATCTGGTGAACTGGACGGCATTCCCTTTAAAGATGCCGCAAGCCTGGGCCAGGCATTGCACGACAATCCCGCGGCGACCTCGTGTGTAACTAGTCGGCTCTATGCGTACGCTACGGGTCGCTCTATGGAGTCGTCTGAACGCAAGTGGCTGGCGTTCTTGCAGGAGAAATTCGCAGAGTCGGGCTACCAAGTTTCGAGCCTGATTCGGCAAATTGTGATTAGTGACGCGTTTTACCGCGTCAAGCCGCCGCAAATGGAATCGACACAATCCGCCTTGGGTGCCGTCGATATTCTTGCGACGAAGGAGATCAAGTTGTGAAAACCAATCGCCGTTCCTTTCTGAGAGGAGCGATCGCAGGTAGTGTCGTCACTGTCGGTCTCCCGTTCCTTGATTGTTTTCTTAACGACAGTGGCACAGCCATGGCGTCGGGCGCGCCGATACCGGTTCGGTTTGGAACCTGGTTTTGGGGATTGGGACATACGCCAGGACGTGGCATTGCAATGGACGAAGCCTCGAAAATTCATTTTCTCGAAGAAACCCAGCCGCTGGTTCCGCACGTCAACGATCTCAACTACTTCAGTGCCTTTAACACACCGCTGGATGGCAAGCCCAGCGCCGTACACTTTTCAGGTTGGGTTGCTGCGAAGACGGGCAATGTTCCGCGAACGTTTGGCGATACGCCTGTACCGACGCTCGACGTATTGATTGCGGATAAAATTGGTGCGGATACCCGGTTTCGGTCTCTCGACCTCTCGGCCACCGGAAACGCGCGTGATAGCTATACGTTTCGCAGTGCCACGAGCCGGAATGCGGCGGATGTGTCGCCGCTCGCATTTTATGAGCGCGTGTTCGGAGCAGGATTCGTTGATCCGAATCAAGCGGAATTCAAACCTGCGCCGAGCGTGATGGTTCGGGAAAGCGTGTTATCCGCGGTTCATGACGAGAGCAAGGAATTCGCCAAGACCCTGGGTGCAGCCGACAAGATGCGGATGGACGAGTACTTCACATCGATACGCCAGCTTGAAAAACAGATTGAACTGCAAATGGTGCGTCCCGATGTGTCCAAAGCGTGCCTGATGCCGACACCGCCGCCGCAGGAGGAAGCGCTGGGCATCGAGATTGATGTGGTGCAGAGAAATCATGAACTGCTTACCGAAATTCTCGTGGTGGCGCTTGCCTGTAATCAAACCCGAGTGTTTAACATGTTGTATTCACAGGCATTATCTTTGTTGCGCCGCAGAGGTGAGTCATTTACACATCACACTTTGACACATGAGGAGCCTATCGACGCGAGTCTTGGATATCAGCGTGAGGTGGCCGAATTGCACGTACGTAGTATGGAAGCGCTCGCAACATTTATTCAGTCCTTCAAGAACATACGTGAAGGGGACGGCACGCTACTTGATAATACGTTGATCTACGCCAATTCAGACACCGGAAACTCGAGAATTCATTCCGTTGATAATATTCCGCTGATGACGATAGGCGGCGCAGGCGGACGAATCAAGACGGGTAATCACATCCAGGGCAAAGGTGATCCGACTTCCCGAATCGGACTGACGGCCATGCAGGTTATGGGTATCAACGTGAATCGGTGGGGCACCGGTTCAATGGAAACGGACAATTCTATTTCGGAAATCCTCGTTTGAAATTCTTGCTAGTACTGCTGTTGTTCGGTCCTTTGCTGGCCGTCGCGCAAGAACAGCTTCCGCCCGAGATCAGGGTTATTGAGATGGGGGCCGGGCGTTTGTTCACAAGCGCAGAAGGTAGGACGCTTTACACTTACAAGAGAGATAGTGAGCAACCGGGTACATCCCTTTGCGTTGACGATTGCGCGCTGCAATGGCCGCCTGTTCTGGCACCGGAGGGTGCCGCCGAAGTGGGAGACTGGACGGTCATTGATCGGGCAGACGGATCACCGCAATGGGCATACAAGGCCAGTCCGGTTTACACCTATGTCAAAGACACGCACGCGGGCGCAATGATTGGTGAAAATGCCTCGGGATATTGGACCGTCTTGTTCGAGCCGATAGTCACGCCGCCAGGCATCGCAATACAAGGTACTCGCATTGGCCAGACCCTGGTCGATTCTGATGGACGAGCTTTATACACGAATCAATCGCCGTCGTGTGCGGCTGAATGCATGCTTGACTGGCGACCGTTGGAGGCAGCCTGGCTGGCCGTTTCCAACGACAGCGAATGGACAATCACAACTAACGAGAATGGCTTGCGGCAGTGGACGTACAAGCAAGAATTGCTGTTTACCTACGCCGGCGATAACGAGGCTCGTGCGGTCAAAGGCGCATGGGCAGACCAGGGCTGGCAGGCTGCTGTTTTGCAGGATGCTCCCGAAGTGCCTGACTGGGTAACGTTTCAGGAGACAGACTTCGGGCCTGTTTTTGGCGATGAGAATCGCATGACCCTTTACTACCTGGTAAACGACCCGGAACAGATCGCGCGTGAAACCTGCGATGAACAGTGCGTGCAGGACAATTGGCGTGTGACAAGCGCCTCGGCGGACACCGCGCCAGTCGGTAACTGGTCGACGCAGCAGCTGGCAGATGGTCAGTACCAGTGGACTTATCTGGGGCTGCCCGTATACACGTACCGACATGATGATATTCCAGGCGACACGCGCGGCGATAAATTTGGAGCGGGCGCTGGCGTGCGCGGCGGATGGATGGCAATCCTCACCGATACGCTTACACAAGAATTCCTGTAAACGGACGAATACACATGAAAAAATTCAACGGGCATACCTTCACGATCAAACGGCTTGTTCGAGTTGCCTTTTGTATTGTGATGGCAATAAACACTGCGGCGTGTGCTGAAGTTTCTGGCAGTCTTATTCACATTAAAGGCAGTTCGCTCGAAGATGTGCCGATGGCGGCATGGGAGGCGTCAGGTGATGTAATCACCGCAGTCGGTCAGGACGACGTCGATGCTGCACCCGGCACCGCGTCTCGTTATACGGCGAAGAACTACGTCTACCCAATGGGCGCGTTAAGCGTGCTGACCTATGCAAAAGACAGAGGCCCTGTGCTCCACAAAATCACTAAGGCGACTGAATTATTCTTGCTACAAGGTTCTGGCAGCGTCGGCGTAGGGGGTGAGTCCGCTTCCATCGTGGCAGGCGATGCCGTTTTTCTGCCCGATGGCGTGTTTCGAAATGACAGCCCGGCAGAGGACACCGTTGTCGCACTTTTCGCCGTCGCAAATACCGCCGAAGACCCTGTTGGCATGATTGTGCGAGGCGCGGAGCAAGAGCTGATGACCATTGCGCAATACGTTCGTGACGGCGAAGGCCGGTCCGCAGTCAAACCGGAGGATCGCGCAGAAGCTCCTGAAAACGCTGGCGTTTTTGATCTAAAACGCTTTGTTTTCGACGGCAATTCCATCCGCCTGGCAATGCTTCGCCAGGGAGGTAGTACAAACGCTGCGACAAACAGTCGCACTGATATTCTAATTTACATCTCCAAAGGTCGAATGCTCCGCACAGAAGACGGCGTCGAGTACGAGGTCGTAGGAGGCGATGTGATTCGCGAGGAATTGGGTAAGACTGGCCACTGGGATCTACTCGAAGAATCAGAATTCCTGGCGACGGACATGCCGATCGTCGAATGACGAATCAAATCTCGAGGCGACGCCTGCTGTCGTTAATGGTTTCGACAGCAGGTTTGAGCCTGACCGGACCGCTGGCGCGGGGGGCTTCGCCGAAAAGATGGGACCTCATAGTTGTCGGCGGTGGCAACGCTGGATTACCGGCCGCAATCTTTGCGGCCGAACGTGGTGCCCGTGTACTCATCGTTGATGCAGCTGGTGCGATAGGCGGAACGCTGTTTTTGTCGTCCGGTCAGATGAGTGCTGCCGGTACCAAATTGCAGGCAGCAAAGGGCATCGAGGACTCGCCGCAATCTCATTTCGATGATGTGATGCGAATTAGCAAAGGAACGGCCGACCCTGATATTGTGCGACTGGCAGTGGACAATGCGGGCAATACTTTCGACTGGTTGATGGACAGTGGTTTTGAAGTGCATCCGCATCATCCCATTACAGGCACGACCCATGAGCCTTACAGCAATGCCCGCTATGCCTGGGGCCTGCAGGGCGGTAGGTCGATTCTCAAGGTGCTGTTCGCACAATTGCAGCCGCACATCGATTCGGGTCGTGTTCATGTCCGTGTCAGCACGAACGTCACGCAACTGATCCAGGGTGACGACGGCACCGTGAACGGTGTGATGACGAAGGACAGCAATGGCAACCTTGCTGAATACCGGGGCAGCAACACCTTGTTGGCGTGTGGTGGATATGCGTCCAATTCAAAGATGTTTGAAGAACTCGAAGGCGCGAAAGATTACAGCGATGTGTCCTACCCCTTTAGCCAGGGTGCCGGAATTACGATGGGCCTCGCTGCAGGCGGGCATGTACGAGGCGGAGAGCACCACCTGCCATTGTTTGGTGGTATCCTGGCCGACGACAACCTACCCAGCCGTATGGTTGGAACAGTACGTCCCTGGCCGCCGAGAAGAGCGCCGTGGGAAATTTATGTGAACGTGAATGGCGAACGGTTTTTGCCGGAAGACATTGCCAGTCACGATGCACATGAGCAAGCGATGATTGCGCAGCCCGAGGAACGGTGTTGGGTTGTCTTCGACGACGAGATATTCAACACGGCACCGCAATTGGTGTATGGCAGTTTCAGTGGCGGTTGGACACCGGAGAGCATTCGCGACGCATTCGACAACAGCACGGCGATGTTTTACAGGTCGGATACCTTGGATGGGCTCGCGGAATCGACCGGAATCGATGGCAAGGGCCTTGCAAAAACCGTTGCCAAATACAACGACGGCCAGGCTGCAGGTGAGGATGCGTTAGGTCGCAAACATTTGCCCTTGCCAATCGTGAAAGCCCCTTTTTATGCAATTCGATTACAAAGCTGGTGCCTGACGACATTCGCCGGCATCGCTGTTGATGATGAGCTGCGCGTGATACGCAAAGATCGCAGCCCAGTGGCGAATTTGTATGCGGCCGGCGAGCTGCTCGGCGGCGGACAATTTATGGGACGGTCCTATTGTGGCGGGATGTTTGTTACGCCGGCTCTCACTTTCGGACGATTGCTGGGGCAGAAAATATTATCTTTTGAATAGTCGGCATTGCCGCTTTTCACGTTGGGGCCGCGGCGACGCAATAGTTCGTCGGACCTGGCTTTAGTCCGCAAGCAAACCGTCTTTCCATTGGCCTTCCGCTGTGGAGTTATCCGGATACGTCAAAAGACCGTGCCCATTGGGCAGGCCGTCTTGCCACTCGCCAATGTATACACCGCGGTCTGGCAACACGAATATACCATGCCCATTCGGCTTGCCGCGCGCCCAGTCGCCGAAATATGTTCCGCCACTCGGATACACAAACGTACCTTTGCCGTGTTTGCTGCCGTGATCATATCCGCCAATGTAGATTCCGCCGTCAGCGTACATAACAGTGCCTTCGCCGTGCTCGCGATCGTCACGGCCGCCCACGTACTTGCCGCCGTCGGAATAGGCCCACGGACCTTGTACCATCGAGTCGGCACCGGGCCATCCGATAGCGTACTTTGCTCGATTTAGGAAAGTGTAAGTCCCATGCCCCCAAGGCTCATCGTCGCGCCACGAACCGGTGACAATGCCGCCGTTGGCGCGGGTAAGAACGCCCTGGCCGTGCCGTCTACCGTCTTTCCATTCGCCGGTGTAGTTTGAGCCGTCTTCATATGCCATCTTCCCTAGACCATCTACGCAGTCACCCTCGACGCAGTCGGCAAGCAAATGGGTAGCGGGCAACAAAATCAGCAGTAATGCAGCAATTCTATTCATCTTGTTTCGCACTCCGGTGCAAGTGGTTATACGATGTTCAAGCTTATAGCATATGATAACTTACGCTTTGCTATTCGCACCCACGGGACATCCAAGAGCCACAGCAAATGATACGATCACTCAGTCGAGGTCTGGATATCCTGATATTGCTGAATCGGCGCGACAGCATTAGCGCGTCCGAATTCGCCAGCGAACTGAAGATCCCGCGCGCAACAGTTTATAGAATTCTCGAAACGCTCGCCGAGAAGGGTATGGTCTATCAGCATCAGGCCGACCGGCGTTTTCGAATCACGAACAAAGTTCGTACGCTCAGCGATGGGTTTACCGATGAAGACCACATCGCGCATATCAGCCGACCGTTCATAAGGCGCGTCACAAGAAAACTCAAGTGGCCTGTTGCTTTGGCAACCATTTCGGGAGTGGATCTTATTGTCCGAGAGAATACAGACAAGTACAGCCCGCTCGCACTCGAGAATTTTAGTAGCGGTTATCGAATGCCGATACTGCATACAGCGTCGGGTATCTGTATCCTGGCTCATACCGTTGCCACGAGACGTCGCGTGATTCTGGACACTCTGGCGAATATGAACCGTAAACGCGATGCCGTTGTCCACCAACGCAAGAGCCTTAACCGCAAACTTCAGGAAGTCAGACGTCGTGGATTCGCGGTTCACCATCGACACAGGAAACACTCAGATCTTACCGCAATCTCGGTGCCAATCCTTCTGGATGACGACGATACTCGAGGTGCAATAACCATTCGTTACGCGAGGACTGCGATGAAACTGCCAGCGGCGATTCAACTCTTTGTGCCAGTCATAACGGAAGCTGCTGACGGCATCGCAAAACGGCTGCAATTACATCTCGACAGGCAGGCTGAAAATTTAATTGGGTGACAGCTGTCAGCTTTCGCTGAACCGAGGGTATTTCCCGAGTGTCAGCATGAGAGCGGCGCCAACGATAGACATGCCGGCGACGACGTACAGAACAACGTTGTAGTGACCGAACACATCGTATGCACGCCCGAATCCGAACGGCGCAAGGCCGGCGCCAATCGAGAAAAAAACGTACAGGCCACCGTAGATCGCCCCGTAATGCTGCAGTCCGAAATACCGACTGGATAAAAAGGCCAGCAAGTCCAGTTCCGCACCGGCGGCCAGACCAATGATCAATGCAGATGCACCTAGCATGATTGGCGCGATGTCCTGGCCCGTTAGTGCGATCGCGGCCACGGCGGGGGCGCTTAGAAATATGGCGGCGACCAACGGTGCCCAAAGATGATCCACCAGAAATCCAGCCAGCAATCGGCCGGTAATTACGCTGACGCCGATCAGACCGGCGTATCCAGCGGCGGTCGATGGCGTCAGGCCTTTGTCGAGCAACATCGGAACGAGGTTTGTGATCAACCCGGAAATCCCGGCGGCAACCAGTAGCAATGAGAAGCCGAGGGCCCAGAAGCGATAACCCCTGATCGCGACTCGAAGCGTCAATCCCGTTGCCGTGCGGGTCGGCGCAGCGGCAGATGTCGCATCATCTCCGCTCGACGCTTCGACAAACAATAGGTAAACACCGGGAAGCGATATTGCGGTGATAGTCGCCGCCAGTCCGATGTAGGCGTTGCGCCAGCCAATCTCGCTGATCAGCCAGACGACGTAGCTCGGAGCAAAAGTGGCCGCGAGACCGGTACCAGCCAGCGTGATGCCGAGCGCTATGCCGCGGTAATCATCGAACCACCCGTTGACAACGCGCGTCCAGGTAATCGGCAACGTTCCGGCCGCGAGAACGGACATACAGGCCCACAAGACGTAGTACGTCCCGATCTCGTCTGTGGTCAACGATAATGACGCGAGTGTCAGTCCGTAAAGCGGTATCGATGCCAGCGCAATGCGCCGTGCAGTGAATCGGTCGATCAACCAGCCGATAGCCGGTGCCGTAATAACGGCCATGAGAATCATAATCGTGACACCGATCTGTACCTGACCGCGACTCCATACTGTATCTTCCGATATAGCGGCGACAAATACTCCATGCGTGTAAAAACTTATTGATGACAGCCCGCAGCCGGCACCAACAACCGCACCCAGAAGCGGCTTAAACCCGTTACGAAATTCCAGCCTATTTTTCATTGCCGATCAGAGCTCATCAAGAAGCTTGCCAAAACCGGATATCTTGTCGTTGAGACCATTGTTTCGCAACGCGTGCCAATAGGTAGCCGTATTGATTGCTATGGTTGGCTTGCCCAGTCGATCTTCCATCGTCACCGCCAACCGTGCCATTGGAAGGTTCGTGCCGACCTGAACCAGTGCATCGACGTCAGCGGTGTTCAGGCGATCCATTTCTCGGTTCAGTACGTCTGGAGGCACTTCCGCAATCGCCGTCCACCTTGGACATTTCAGACAAACGTCTTCCAACACCTCAAAGCCGCAATCCTCAAAATACAGTTTCACCTGCTCGTTGGCGGCCGGAAAATACGGAGTAATAAAAGAAATTTTCCTAATTCCGCCATAGGCTTGTAGCGCTGCCGCTGTCGAATGAGAGCCAATACTGACCCCGACGCCGGACGCGTCTTCAACTCTGGCCTGAAACTCGTTCGCACCCTTTTCACCACCGTAAAATGTTATCGCAGACATACCCATAACCAGGTAATCAGGTTCACAGGTCATGACACTATCGACGGCATCGATGACATTGTCGGCTATGAGCTGAGTCGCATTCATGAAGGTATCGTTGCTGACAGCATGAGCATTTGGCGTAAATATTCTGCTGTAATGATTGGTCACGCCATCTGGTCGCATTTCATCGAATTCCGGCTGCACAACGGTGTTCGTCGATGGCCCCAGCACGCCGAATTTTTTTCGCCAACCCAGTATATCTCTCATATCATTTTTCACTCACTTGATAAGATCTTCGTCGCGTAGACTTTGCGTCATGGACTGCCGCAACAGGAATTTACGCCGCAAGCTGTTGTCGCTAATGGTGCGGCGCATATCGTCCCACTCGTGTTGTTGCGAGAGTTCCTGGCCTTCTTCAATCATTCGTTTATTTTTGATCGTTTGCGACTGAATAAAATCATTCATTATGGTTCGTCGCTGCCGGTCATAATGATCAAGCAGTTGGGTTGCATCTTCTCCTTCCTGAAAGATGCGAACCAATTTGCCGACGACATTCCACGCGTCGTGAATGCCACCGTTCATGCCGAATCCACCCAGTGGGTTGTTCAGGTGCGCCGCATCGCCGACGAGCAAGACCCGCCCGTGATTGAATTTCGTCGCGACCCTTTGATGGACACGATAAATAGTTCGGTGATGTGTTTCCACCGATTTGCCATCGTTCATCAGACCATCGAAGACCTTGTTCTTTTTTTCCTCTGAAAGAATATAGTCGTCATCCTGGTCTTCGGGAATCGAAACCAGGACCCGCCAGGACGTCGGCACTCGCAGTAGTACGTACCAGTCTTTAGGATCGGAAACGTAATTGACGAAGCAGAGCTTATCGAGGTGATCTTCGATAGGAGCTCGTGTGCTCAGGGTGAGAAATTTTTCAGCGTAGGTAAATCCAGAGAATTCGACGCCGAGTTGCTTGCGAATAATACTGCTAGCACCGTCAGCGGCGATCAGGTAATCCGCTCGATAGTCCTTCGAACCGTCCGCGGTTTCTGCTGTAACGACAACGGAATCCGCATCCTGACGAAAAGAAATAACGCGGTTGTTGAAACGAATTTCGGCATTGGGATGTTCGTCGAGTGATGCAGCCAGCAATCTCGCGAGCTTGTACTGTTCGCACTGCAGGCGAAATGGAAATTCCAGTTCGTCGGCCAGCTCGCTAAGATCAAACTCAAGGATTTCATTCGTCGCCCTGATTCGATAGTGATAAACAGGCGCCTTTAGGCCATCGGCGATCAGGTGATCAACGATACCGAGCTGATTCAACATTTCGAGGGTCGGCGAGTGCAGCGTGGATGCACGCATGTCTTCCTCGCAACTGGCTGCCGATTCCAGCACCAGCACGCTAACGCCTTGTTGAGCGAGATAGTAAGCCGCTACTGTACCTACTGGCCCGGCGCCAGCGATAATTACTTGTGAGCGTGCCACTAAGGGGTGGCCACCGAGGTGAACGGCGGAACTGTTCTAAGTGCATTTCGTCGCAGTACAATGGCAGGACACGGTCGCTCGGTTATTCTTGTTGTCACCACCAGCTCCTCGCGTTCAAATAGCTCGAACAGGCTATAGCCAGGGCCAATCGGTGAACAAGTATTATTCACGATTGTCTCAATAGTGGGCGAAAATGTGCAGTCAGAATAACTGGGATCCGTTTAGTCAATCGATTTGGTTTCTAATTATTTGGTTTCTAATTACGATAAAGGCGAGTTATGCGAATTCCTGGAATAATCAATAGCGCAGCTATTTCAGTAAAATGAGCAACAACAATGATAATGTCGGAGACGAGGCCTATACGTCACCTGCGTATTCGTGGTACGTCGTAACCCTATTGTTGTTTGCGTATGTGACATCATTTCTTGATCGGACCATTCTGACCTTGCTCGTTGGCCCAATACGCGAAACGCTGAATATTTCGGATCTTGAGCTCAGCTTGCTGCACGGCTTCGCCTTTGCGGTTTTCTACGTGGTGCTGGGTATTCCCATTGCCAGATTCGCCGACTCCCATAATCGCGTGAGATTGATATCGATCGGCATTCTGTTTTGGAGTGTCATGACGGCGGTGTGCGGATTCGCGAAGACGTTCTGGCACATGTTCCTGGGGCGAGTAGGCGTCGGAATTGGCCAGGCGACGCTTTCTCCTGCGGCCTATTCAATACTCAGTGACTATTTCCCGCCGCACAAACTAACGCGAGCGCTAAGCGTCTACCAAACCGGTATTTACGCGGGTATGGGTCTCGCGATGATTATTGGCGGCTTCGTTATCGCCAATGTTCCGGCGCTGGAAATCCCCTTCTATGGAATATTGCATCCATGGCAGGTCGTGTTTCTGATCGTCAGTATTCCCGGTATCGTGATTTTCGCGTTTATGCGGACGATACGTGAGCCGGAACGGAAGGGGATGATTTCCCATTCCGGTGCCAGCAAATCGATTCCCGTTCACGAAGTAGCCACTTTTATCAGGAAGAGACAGAAAGCCTATGGCTATGTTGTTGCCGGCGTCGCCGCGAAGAGCCTGGCATTCTACGGAATAGCCGCCTGGATACCGACATATTTCATTCGGACATACGGATGGGACGCAGCAACAGTCGGCCTGTGGTACGGGCTCGGTAGTATCGTCTTCGGAACCTTGGGTATTAACCTGGGTAGCGTTGTCAGCGTGCGGTTGCGGTCTCGTGGATACGCTGATGCGAATGTCAGGATTTGTATGGTGGCTTTGGTGTGCCTGATCCCAGTAGGTGTCTTGGCGCCGTTCATGCCGTCTGCGATTGGCTCGATGTGTTTGTTTTACGCATTTATTTTCTTCGCAGCATTCCCAGTAGGCTGCCAGGCTGCCGCTCTGCAGGAAATAACGCCGAATCAAATGCGCGCTCAGGTCACAGCACTCTATTTGTTCATCAGCAATATGTGTGGCATCGGTCTTGGGCCAACATTTATCGCGCTTTTTACCGACGTTGTTTTTGAGAACGATTTGGCGATTGGTTATTCAATGTCGGTTTCGGTTGCGATCGCCTGTCCGATCGGAGCTCTACTTTTTTGGCGGGGGCTGAAACCGTATCGCGAAAGTCTGGAGTCAGCTGCTTCCGGCTTTCGGCAGAGCGATTCGTGAGACTCCGTTGCCGGCCCTCGGCATCGTACGAACATTATTGCTTGAGCGTAGAGGGTGCCGCTTGAGATGCTACAGTTCCAATTTGATGGACTCAACGCATCCGGCATCTGGAGAAAAAAATAGTGGATAGCAGTCGACGCGAACTCTTGAAAATGGCAGCGGGTGTGGCCAGCCTTGTTGCTGCCGGGGGGACCCGGGCCGACGATGCCCAGTCTTCCACGCCCAGCGGTCACGGTGGCATGAAGCATCGAAGCTACATGGGCAAGATGCTGTACTTGACCGATGGTGTCGGAGAAACCGGACGGGAATGGTTTCACGTCACCATTCAGCCTGATGGCACGCGGACAATGCGTGCCACCTGTGAAATGGACGACGATCAGTTACTCAGGGATGTCGTATTGACCATTGACTCTGACTGGTTCCCCGTCGATGCCTTCGTCAGATTAAGTATCGAAGGGCAGCTGGTCGGCTCGTCGTGGTTCCACTTCACCCGAAATTCGGCCGAATGCCAGGGCTTTACGGCCCAGGAAGGGCGCGTTACTCAAAATTTCTCGACAGAAGGGCGCGTCGGGTTTTTTGGTGCCCATCAGCTTCACGGCGACGCGTGGGCGTGCGCTACGCTGGGGCGGGATAAAGATCGTTCATCGGCTGCAGGCGACCTGAATTTCAGCAGCTCGCATCTCCCTAACGGAGGCTCCGGCCCGATATTGGTCCCAACACCGGCCGACTTCATGACCAAGAAGTACGTTGGCGACGACCCGATCGAGGTTGCGGCGGGAAGCTTTGACACCAGGCACTTTCAGTTTTTCGTTTCGGATTTTCCGCCCATCGATGTTTGGACGCTCGGAGCAGATTTCGTCCCCGTCAAATTACGCTGGGACCTTCTAAATCAGAGCTACGAGCTGGTCGACTTGACAGGTGATGCAATTTGACATCAGGCGAGTTCGGCTTCGATCACACAGCCGTACCCCTATTCTTCGCTCGCTCCGGCAGTCTCAGGCGCCGGTTGTACCGCCCGACCCCAGGCGTCGATCACCGGATCAATCCCCATCGAGCGCAGCATTTCGTTGTAGGCTCCGGGATTCTGTGGTTCGACCGGGGATAGCTTGGTCTCGCCGGTCACTTTCGTCATCGGGCCGTCATATTTCAGCAGATTGCTGTGGACGCTCTCTGCGGCATAGGTCGCGGCATAGGACTTGATTCTGTCCTTATCCGGATAAAGTGCGACCGCGGTAGCGCCATAGCCGCCAGAGTGCCCGGCATTGCGTAATCCGTGCCAGACCGTTCCTTCCCCGGTTACGGACAAGCGTGGAGTATCGGATCGCGATGTCATCGGATAGCTCGTGAACGATTCCGTTTCCTGATCGAACATCACGATGTAATTGTCAGTCGCAACCCAGATGTCGTCTTTGTAGTCTGGCGCCGCGTCGTAGGGATTAGTGAACGGGATGTCCAGCTTGTACTTATCGACCTTCCCGGTATCCGGGTTGAGGCGATACAAGGCACCGTCCTGCATGCCAGGGCTGCCCCAGGTCACGGTCCACATCATATTGTTTGAATCGGCGGCAAGTCGCCGCATATTGGTGGGCTCCGCATCCGTGATTCGGTAATTTCTAAATGTCTCAGTCGTTGGGTCGAAGCTGGCGACGGAACTGTTGTGGTAGTTTGCGAACCATACCTTGTCGTTGTGATCGAGCGTGATGCCATAAGGTCTGCTGCGCAATATGGGAACGTCCCACCAGATAACTTTGTCTTTCGCTCTATCCCATTTGCCGATGCCGCCGGCACCGAGAAAGCTTAGCCAGAGATCACCCTTGGTATCGAATATCAATGTGCTGACAAACATGTAGCGGCGGCCGGACTCCCCTTCGAAAATATACTCATCATGGCTGTTCGATTTTGGATCAAAGTGCCGCAAACCGCCGTACCAGACCGAACCATCTCTGTCGACGACGAGCCCTTCGCCGGCGCCGTGGCCAGAATAACTCTTGTGTTCGCCCGTACGCGGATCGAGCCAGACCAGGCTACTTCGCATGTCCATTGCCCAAACGTTGCCGTCAACAGTAAAGCCAATATGATGCGTGGCTCGTTTGGGCAGTTTCTCCGTGTTCAGGAAACGATATTCCACGAATTGTGCTTTTTGGAGCGCCTGCAGATCAAGTTCCGGTTCGCTGGGCAATTCCACGACCCTTGGCTCCGAATCAACGCCGAAGTTTTCTGCAAGATAGTCAACGACGATGTCACGATCAGCGTCATTGAGAAGGGATTCGTCGAAGTAGGACTGCTTGTTTGGACTGCGGAACGAGATGCCCTTGCGCATACGATCAACCGCAACGCCCCAACCGGCCTTGTCGTACAAAGTCCTGCCCGATACGTATCGTCGATTATGGTTGTAAGCAAAAAACTGCACGGTATGGCAGCCCATGCACGTTCGTTCCATGATGTCCCGCCCTGGGCCGGGCGGATAGATTTCGTCGTACGGGTACACCGTTGCATCCGGCGATGGAGATGGAAACAGGTTGCCGGTGACGGCGTCTGACCAGCCGCCGTGGTAGGTCATACCTCCAGCGTAGTCCGGCTCGTACTTCTTACTGTTAAGCGCGAAATCGAGTGTCACGTGTTCGTCGGCAGCGATGGTTATAGTTTTGGTCTGGTGTTCAAACCCGTCTGTGAACAATTGTCCTGTCGCAGGCTTGATCGTGACTTCGTAGTTGCCGGGAAAAAGATTAACGGTCCGATATTTGTCATCGACGACGTAGACCATGAATCCCACATCGTTGTCAGTATTGCGGGCCATAACTGTCGCGAGAAGATCCGGTTTGCTGCCGGTTACGGTTCCCGACAGCTGACCCATTCCGGGAAGCCGGTCGCCGAAGGCGGGCGCGGTCATTCCGACAAGTAGCAATAGTCCGGCCAGGACATCATGAATATCAAAACTGATCCTCATTCTTTCTATTCCTGATTGTTCAGCTATGAGCGACGCTACCTACCTTTGCACAAATTGATCAAGGACATCAACTCGAGTGGTAGCGCCACCGATTCCCGCCTGAGATCATTCAACATGTCGCACCCCAAGGGCAGGCTTCGCGCTCTGGCTCAATCTTTGACTTTCCCTGAAGCGACGAATCGTCGTGAATTGCGACCATTTCTCCGCTGCGTTGATACTGCCAGACTGGAATCCCAAGCTCATCCTAAAATCGCGCTTGGGCCGTCGCCAAATATGCAGCTGCGACAGCCGCGATTCGAAAAAGTCATTCTTCGTAATGCGGGCGCAACTTGAGGCTTCGAATTACATATCGGTTAGCCGATGTTATGACGGGCAAGTGAGAGCGGCCATTAGGTCTGGTGAAGACATAAATTGGGAGGAGCCAGAAGAGAGTGGCAAGTGGGTAACCGGGTTAGATACCGATGAAGACACAGACTTTCAGGCTGACTTCAATCAATGCATAAGGGAAGGATTTACGAAAATGGAGCATGACGAGGAAGTTATCTCTTGGTATCAGTTAGCCGAAAAGATAGAGCTTGTTCCTTACGCGTATGCGAATGCAGTATATTGGCGTTTTCCCCACTGATAGAAATCAACGATGCGCTGCAAAAACCTTCTTGGTCTAATTTTATCGATGTACTTAATGGCCGCCTGCACACCGCAGGCCAGCTATAAAACGAGCGAGGTCGCTCCCGCGGCCAGCCCCGTATCCGGACATAAAGGGATTTGGGATAGTGGCGCCATTGTCAGTGCCGCCAACCCGCATGCGGTAGCCGCGGCGATTGAAATGCTGAAGAAAGGCGGGCACGCGGTGGATGCTGCAATCGCGGCACACGCGGTGCTCGGTCTTGTTGAGCCACAAAGCTCAGGACTCGGAGGCGGTGGTTTTATGCTGATCTATGAGCATGCCGATGGTGATGGCGACGGTGATCTGAACTTTCTGGATGGCCGGGAAAGTGCACCAGCCGCTGCGACCGTCGACATGTTCATGCGAGACGGCGAGGTCATGGATCGGATCAGGGGGTGGCAAAGCGGTGTGTCCGTTGGGGTTCCAGGTGCCGTTGCACTGTACAAGGCGGCACACGACGAACACGGCTCCCTTCCATGGGCCGATATTTTTCAACCCGCTATCCGACTCGCCGAACAAGGCTTTGAAGTTTCACCGCGACTGGCCTATTTCGTGGAGCGCATTGCAGCGATGAGTCGACTCGATGAAAACCCCGCGACGGCCGCATACTTTTATCCCGAGGGTAAGCCGCTGACAGCTGGCCATTTACTCAAAAATCCTGAGTACGCTGCTACATTGCGGCAGGTGGCGGAAGAGGGTATCGATGCGTTCTATTCCGGCGCGCTCGCAGAGGCGATAGCCAAGGCAGCTCAGGCAGCCCCCGATGGTGGATCGTTGACCGTCGAAGACATCAATAACTATGAAGTGATCGAACGTCCTGTTATCTGCGGTGATTTTCGCACTATGGAGATTTGCACAACCTCACCGCCATCGTCGGGAGCTGCGCAGATCCTGCTCGCCGGCATATATAATCATTTAACTCACGAACAGTCGAGCAGTGAGGATCGCATCGCAGCATTCGTTGACGCACAGCGTCTCGCTTACGCCGACCGGGATCACTACTTCGGGGATCCAAAATCGGTCGACATCCCGCTAGATGATCTATTGAGCCCGGTCTACATCGAGCATCGCGCAAAACAGCAGTTTGCTCCAGCAGCCATTCCGACACATGGCGATCCGGGAGTCGTTCTAAATAAAGAACCAGTTAGCCAATTGCTCGGCACGGATAAAACAGATGAAGCATCCGGTACGACGCATTTGTCGATTGTCGACGGCGGTGGCAATGCGGTTTCCATGACGGCAACCGTTGAAGCTCCGTTTGGCTCGTCGCGGTGGGCTGGCGGATTCTTACTCAACAATGAAATGACCGACTTTGCCCGCGAACCTGCCGTTGACGGAAAGCCAGTCGCCAATGCCATCGTCCCGGGCAGACGGCCCAGATCCTCGATGTCGCCAACGATGGTGTTCGACGCCAATCACCAGCTGCTGATGGTCACAGGTTCGCCTGGTGGCAATTCCATTCCTGCCTATGTGGCAAAATCGATACTAGGCGTATTCGACTGGGGTTTATCCGCACAAGAGGCCGTCGATTTTCCCAACATCATTGCGCGTGGTGAAAAGGTGCGCGTTGAAATAGCCGAAGCGAGTGGCAAAGTGATTGCCGACGATTTATCGGAACGGGGTTACAACGTGGAAGAACGCGAAGGTGAGAACTCGGGCTTGCACATCATTGTTGTTCGACCGGATGCTCTTGATGGTGCAGCTGACAAACGGCGCGAAGGCATCGTTGAAACAATACCGAATCAATAGAATAGCTAAGGAATATTTTGATGCCGAGAAAGAAACCAAGAAGAGCGAAAACTAAGGCTCCTGCCCGCTGTACGCCATGATATTCGTGAGGATATGGTCATCCTCGCTGGCATGGGCCGATCTGAATCCAAATTGTTCGTTTTTTGTCTCGAAAGGAAAGACAAAGAATTCTCTGAATCTGCTTATTCAAGACGGATTTTCCAAGGTAATGCAATTTGAGGAGGCTTGCTGCGCCGGTGAGCACTCATTGTTTCAGATAGCAAGATTTTCTGACTGGCCGACTTGGGCGCCATCGAGCAAGAAGGAGTGAGAATCGATCGACATTGCCCAACTTTTGCATCAGAGTGTGTGAAAACGTATCCGGCAGTATAATTTGAAGAGTTGTTGCGACGGTGGAATTTGATGAAGCGATTCATACAAGGCGAGGACCGTAGCCAAGGCACGCTGTTTCCCGAACGACTCGACGAGTACATTGCAGAAGACC